>QZGG01001287.1:0-71125 GCA_006409495.1 Sedum album | reverse complement strand
GTTTTCAAGTCTACAAAACAACCTCATATTTCCTTTTACTCATGAGATTACTAGTTCAGTGCTTATGTCTTCGGGCGAAAGCAAATATAAAACTAAGAGGAAGAGAAATGTTGAAATGTAAAAATAATAATTTATCATTATGCTTTCGGGATTATTAAACCCTATAAATACAAAACATTTCTTTTCTCATTATTGTCTTTATAACAACAGAAATAATTCGTAAAAAGACTAGACAAACACAATACTTTAAGACGAGATGCATCATGCAACTTGAACTCGAGTTATAGTATATTAAAAGTGCAACCGCTAGACTATCACTTATTCTACGGGAATTTTTTTATTGTTGAAAAGTATGTTCTTCTTAAAAAAATTAAATATAAAGTCAAATTCTTAAAAAGACAATTACGAAATATTTTTCTTGTACAAAAAATCGCAACCTAGCCTCGAACATTTCGTTCTCTGATTCCGATACTCAAAAGCATTGTGAATCTCGTCCTTAATTATTAAAAAAGAAATTTATTTCTTTTATTTTTATACAAATTTTTAAACAATAGGCATCGTTTTGAAAATATTTATTGTTAAACTTTCACGCTGTGTTTTTTTATTAGTCCAATAAATTTGACTAATTACAAAATGACCCAGTCGCTCAAACCATATAATATCTGCGGATAGGAAAGATTCGAAATTGAATCATCAAATCCATGAGAGAAGAAGAAGCAACAGCGCTGATGCCAAACATCGAGGCGACAGCAGCTGCACAAGACGTCGTCGTATCATTGGAACTAACGACGGCAACATCTCCACTAGCACTAAACATGTCGGAATCGACTGAGATGCGGATCCAACGACTCATATCAGAAAACCCAGTTGTCATATTCTCTCGGGAAGCTTGCTGCATGTGCCACGTCATGAAGAACTTGATTTCGACGGTCGGAGTCCACCCGACAGTGATCGAGCTGGACAAGGTTGAAATGCGAGGTTTGAGTGGGGATGGAACTGCCCCGGTTCTTTTTGTTGGTGGAATCGGGTGGGTGGGTTGGAGGGGTTGGTGGGTCTGCATCTAGGAGGACAGCTCGTGCCGAGGTTGGTTGAAATTGGAGCTCTGCAGGCACGAATCTCCGATTGAGCATTTGATGGTATTTTAGTCATTATCACATCGCTTATCTCCAAATTGTCATTTTACTTTGACAAATATATTTGCAATTATTTCTAGCTAACTCTCATATTTTGAGGAATCGCTTCCGAAGAGTTAACAAACTGTACTATATAAGAAAAATAAAGATATTTTGCATAAAAGTGGTCAGCTATTCGGTCTCCGTTCGTAGAGATTGATGGTTCAAACGATTTTTTTAAATGAATGAATATTTTTAAGGGTTTTTTAGCGAAAATCACCCGTCCAATACCACTATTTGAACAAAACCATCCCCTCAAATTTTTGTTTGACTTAACCACCCATGAATGTAACAACTCTTTAACACAACTTTTTTCACAGGTCAACCGGTAATTATGACCGTTGACTTTGGTTGACTTATAATGTCAATTTGAGTTTTTTGTATAAAACCACCCTTTCAATTACACAATTTAATCAAAACAACCCCTTCAATTTTTTTTGACTTAACCACCTTCAAATATAAAAACTATTTAATATGGCTTTTTCAATAGGTTTATAATAAAAAATTAATAAAAATCATAATTGGTAATTTACGGACTAATTATCGAATTAATTTCATTGACTTTGGTTGACATATCCACAAAATCAATTTCATTGACTTCGGTTGACTTACCATACGTATGACCTAATTATTTTAATTAATTTTGTTTACTCTAAAACCTAATTGGTAATTTACGGATTAATCAATGAAATTAATTGAAAATCCTAAACACAAAATTTGTCAAACTCCTCACTACCATATGTATCTCACATAAGCCCTTTACCACACCGATCTCGATCCTAGAATTTCATGAAATGCAATTAGGAATAAGAAGTTTGACGAATTTTATTTTTAGGATTTTCAATTAGTTTTATTGAGTAGTCCGTAAATTATCAATTAGATTTTAGAGTAAACAAAATTAATTAGAATAATTAGTTTGTAGATTTGGTAAGTCAACCGAAATCAATGAAATTATTTGGTAATTAGTACGTAAATTACCAATTATGATTTTTATTATAAATCAACTGAAGTCAACGATGTAAACCTATTGAAAACATCATATTAAATAGTTTGTGGATGGTTAAGTCAAATATTTTTGGAAGGGGTGGTTTTAATTAAATTTTGGTATTGGAAGGGTGGTTTTAGCAAAAAAAACTTTTTTTATTAATTTTTATTATAAGTCAACCGAAGTCAACGGTCATAATTACCTGTTGACCTGTTGAAAAAGTCATATTAAATAGTTTTGATATTCATGGGTGGTTAAGTCAAAAAAAAATTTGAGGGGGTGGTTTTGTTCAAATAGTGGTATTGGACGGGTGGTTTTCGCTAAAAAACCCTATTTTTAAATGAGTTCAACTTTTAAGTTACAAAACTTAATCATCAATTGAGTGACATTTTGATTAATTTCTTACCGGTGTCTTTGGATTCTTTGGAAACTTTTGGACATCTCTTGGGTCAGACATTATTTGACCTTGATGACTTGGGCCGAAACAATGTCATGTTGTAAATAATTGTTGCATTTGTAAACCTCACATATTCTTGAAAGTAGAATATATATTGAGATGCATGGAACAAGGTATATGGAATGTTTGAAGGTTTATGTATGAGCGTTAAGATTGTGAACTATTCACTAAGAGATATATAATTTTAGAAGAATGAGTGATGTGACAATCGACGTTGAACGTATCGAAACTATTCGAAATCAGAATCAGTGAAATGACGCTTTTTAACTAAGAGAAATCAGAGGTGGCGAAGGTGACTAGTGTGTCGATGAATTGAATGTCTTCGTTAATGAAAGGATTATCCGGTCCAAAACATCTACTACTACAACAAGGATTGATGTCTTTCCTCCACTGAAATATGCTTATATGTATGATGTAAGAGATTAATGCATAGTTGGTACATGTAAATGATAAAAGCAAGCATAATCCTTGATTTTGTGCAAGGGAAGGTGCTATTCATTACAGCAATCTTATTCATGTTGTCTGAGCCTTCATTTAATAAGGAGCTGCTCAAATTTCTTCACGTCCAGGCTGTTGTTGAATGAGCTGTGTTTTGTAATAATATTAACAAATCGCTTGATGCCATGTATTGTTAGTAAATAAACACACTCCCAAAAAAGACACGAAAACAAACATGTCATAATACTTATAATATTAGTATAATTCAATCAACCAATACCTCAACTCCAAACAATAAGTAAATAAAATCAAAAGGTAAAACCCCAGATTCTGTTGGTGAGACGAACGGCACACATTCCCTCATCCGATTCCGAAGACGACCCATTCCTCTTCAACAGCAGCCCGACACATACCACCCTAATCCCGATCATCCTCGACTTCCATTTCCCGATATTCACACCCATTTTCGTCTCCATTTCCAATCTCGACCCGATCATCTTCCCCTTCAACTCCGATCTCAATCCCCTCGCCGCTTCCAAATCAACTGTCCTCCACTCCTTGAAAACGAATCTAATCACCGTCGAATTCCCAGGCTCCGATTCGAATCGCTGGAATGTCGAATTCGCTATTAATACGTTGCTGAGGTTGGAGTAGACCGACATCGAAACGGCACCATATAGAACGGTCAGTTTTGAATTGGGGTTTTTGACTGAGATGGTTAGATTTCCGGATGTGTACAATCGGCCTGAAGCGTCCGCGTCGAGATTCCCTACGAGGGTCAGATTCGATAGCTTCAGAGATGCGATTGTGAACTTGGGTTTTTGAGGTCGGTACAGGATCCATAACACGCCGCACGTGGCGCCGACAGCGACGGAGAGTAATAGAAGTGTGATTAGGAACCAAGTGAGGCAGCAGCAGCACGTGCAGAACGTACGAGTCGGAGCTGGAGCGGTTGCAGTTCTCTTCTTAATAGCTGATTTAGGGATTTGGAGCTTGACGGCAGTCGGTTGTGGTTTGGCGAGTGTCGGTTTAAGGATTGGTTTAGGGTGTGTTGAAGGTGGTGGGGGTTTGTCGGTGGACATTTTGGGATGGGCTGTTGGAAGGATGTTTGGAGAAGATGGAGCGGAGAGGAGAGTGAGACTGTGAGAGTGTGTGTCGAAAGGGACAAATCACGGTTGCCAGCGCATTTTGCTATTTTAGTTATTTATATTTGCAAAATAATATGTAGTAATTTTCATTTAAGGTGTTTATGGTTTGCCTGTATAATTCTGATTTGTGGAAATGGTTGAAGAATAACACATATATATTTTCGAGGACATCTGTTTATGGTTTAAGGATCGTAGAATATCGTCTTAATCGTTAATTTTCATCAATTTAACGGATGAGATTTAAAATAAAATATTCGTCAAATTAAACTGTTCGTGTATTTTGCAAATTCAACTTTCTATTTTAATCTCAATCGTCAGATTAATCAAATCAATTGTTGAATTTTGTTCATCCGTCTCAAAAATATTTAATGTCCTAACCCTTTGATTTGTTGTAGTGACTATTTAATTTTTTAGTGTGTAATTGGGTAGATATAATAAATGTAAATTAGAGCTTAAAGCGATGATCTGCAAGACTAGATCATGTATTTTTTATGTGATAAGAACCATGGAAAAAAGATTTTAAATTAAAAAAGTATTTGCGGAAAATAGAGGTCGGCAATTTATTTAATTCGTGGAAAAAGAATAAAAAAAGATTTTGTTCTAATTTGGAATGGTTTATTCGTTTCTTGAAATGAAAAGTTTTTGTGCTCTGGCGTTATTGGCCCACAACGAATTCATGATATAGGGTATCCAAATACGACCTTGAAAAATAGGGATTTCTATGGACCTAAAGCTATTTTTATCAACCAATAAAATTGTTGGTTGAGCCTCTCCTCCTCCTCCTACTACTACTGGCTCAATTAATAGAATTCTATTCCACAACGTTCTGCTTGCTGCTCAAGTTGCAGTCGTTTACTCAGGTCTACCAGACAATAGGTTAGAAATGTATATCAAATAACATGATAAAATATCTATCAAATTGAAGATGGGAGATGCAACACACGATGCTACAATAAATCGTAGAATTCATATTAGTTATATAAAAAATTGTATATTCTCGAAAATTGGCAGATATGAGAATCAAGTGAGCTGGGGCATCTTTTTTGAAAATATAATCTCTTGGTTTGGAAACAAGTATTTAAATCAGTGCGTGCTATAAAAGGAGTGGAACGATGTTGATGTATTGAGTCGAATATTTAGAGAAGTCTTTTAATTATAGAAAAATCCAAGAGAAGATACAATTAAGTGAATGAGTGCATCAATCAAAGATTAGAGCTATATTAGCAGCCAAACATTAAAACTACAGTACCCGCTAAAAGAATATGTTTTACAGAACACGAAACAAAAATGACCAACATTTTCCACGGAGGTCGGCAATCTCGAACATTGTAATGGACGAAGCAGTGTTCGAGAGAACTAAATATGCTGAGATTAGCCATAGAGAGAGAACCGAGGGAAACTTCCTACGCATCTAGACGAGTCGTTGGAATGACTTGAAAGAGAGAGTCTAGCTAGTTTATATTTCATAGTTCGATCGTCATTAGCAGATTATTGTTTATTAAAGTTGGGATAACTCCAAATCAAAGACATATTGTCCTGAATTTGGTTATCAAATTTTTGTCTCGTATTCACTTTTATATACTCACTTTTACTCTAAATAGTCAAAACTTTCCAACGCGTTTACACATAAATTTCCTTAACTATTAGGACAATTCTTTTACATGCACCATAACTACTCAACTACATATATTTTTCTGCTCCCGAGACCTGTGGTTATCAGATTCTTGCCGAGATAAAAGTAATTTACCAAATTTTCGCCAAAAAAAAGTCATTTACCAGTTCTTTTGTCAGTGAATATAAATATAAAATTGTTCGGAAGCCATTAAGCCTCAGAGTTGCTTTCTTTACATATGCGTGGCCATAATAATGTGTAGGAAATTGATAGTTTTAAGTAGTCTTTTTATTTATGCGTTCAATTCTTGTTTAAAGTACTGTTTAGACTTCATCTGTAATCAATCGAAAGATAAAAGAAACAGATATTGGAAAATTTTGACCATGTTCTACTCAATATAAGTCTAACAAAAAGGGGCTTATCCTTCAGACTTAGTGGAAATAAATTCATTATAGCAAATATCATTACACAAACTTACTTGTTCATACACTCCACTCTATAACAACACTATTATTATTACTTTGTGAACACAAGTGATATGACTTCACCTCTACCACGATTGAGATCCAACCTCATAATATCATTTGATCAGTTCTTCAATTTTGATCATTCACGAGATTGCGTTCAACACACTTTTCAATATCTCCCTCTCGATCAAAACTTCATTCGTTCACCTTTACCATGAGTATTAGTATAAAGCTTTTCTTGTGGGTTCAATGTTATTTCTTTCACTTAGCATTATTTTTAGGGTTAACTGCATAAAACCACTATTATAATACCTCATTTTGCAGAAAACCACCATTTTAACAACTAATTACGAAATGCCTATGTTATAATACCTCCGTTATCAAAAAGTCACCATTGACACTGTTCCGTTAAAACATGTACGCGTGACAATAAATATTATTATATATTTAAGTTAATTACCAAAAACCTTTATTATAATCTCAGTTTTACAAAAAACCACTATTTTAACAATTAATTATCAAAGTATTACCTACTGCACTGTTCATGCTAAATCACAGGCTTGTACAATACTTTAACTCGTTAATAAGTGTCTACTAGCTACATGATGCTTCAATTTTAACTTGATGGATGTCAGTGAAGAAAATAATGCTAGAAAATGCAAAAGAAAACTCATGTCTGAGAGTTTATTATCAATGTTTAATGATTATCGACTGCCTAGTTCAAATATAAATAATTTTCCTCGTTATATCCCTATGAAACATGATTTATTATATCACTACTTTTAAACTCTAATTGTTGTACTATATTGATCTTAAAGATTCAACTCTGTGCTAAAGATATAACAGCTTCTCACCGCACCCGCAACTGTAAATATGCTTTTATTAGGTTTCGTGTCTAATGTGGATCATAAATTAATGAATCGTAATGTAGTAGCAAGAGGTATATTGCCTTACTAATCAAAGATAGCCACAATCATAGCATTGGCCTCATTCCCTAACGTTTATATATTCAAATGATGGTTTTTTGATAATGGGATATTATAATGGAGTCATTTCGTAATTAGATATTGAAATGGTGGTTTTCTGCAAAATAGGGTATTATAATGGTGATTTACACTTTCTAACGGAGTTGTGAAAATGGTGATTTTTTTATAATGCCGCTATTGTAATATACTCATTTCGTAATTAGTTGTTAAAATAGTGATTTTCTGCAAAACATAACATTATAATGGTGGTTTTCTATAAATACCCCTTATTTTTAATACTACTTTTTCCATCCAATCTTTGATGGTCGACTCCTTTTTTATTCGCTGAGATGATTGACCCCCTAAATCAATCTCAACAATAATATTAAAACTTTCTTGTTTTAAATCCTTACTAAATATATATAGTAGTATATATATATATATATATATTTATCCAAAACATCCACCTTACTAATCAAATATTCGCCGAGTCGAGCCGAGTATCAAGCTGGGTTTAATATTATTGGGTTTAGGTACTAACTTCCAAGTCGGATTTTCATGCATACTCCGTATTTCCTCAAGCATAGCTAATTTCCATTCATTTGCAAATTTACTATTAATAGTATCATCATAGGTAAGAGGAGTATCATACTTAACAATTTTAGCAGCAACTAAAGCAAACTCGGGTAAGTTTATGGAACACTCTGTGAAATTACAATACTTAGGATTTGGTTTTCTAATCCTAGGTTCTTTATCTCTAGATAACTGATAATTATTTAAATCAGGCAGGACTTTTGCATTACTAATTGCATCAGATTTATCATTTTCTAGAATTTTGTATATCAGTTCAATTTTCAGGCATCACAACAACATTTTTTAATGTTTCAGTATCTTTTGACAGATCAGTACCAACACCATTACTTAAAGAAGCAGTATTGGAAGGACTTATCTGATTCTTAGAGGACGATATGCCCATTGACCAAGTAATCCGGAGATACTGTCTTGATTCAGTCCCTCACCATTATTCCTTTTCTCAATTGCAGGTCCTGGAGGGTTTTCAACTGAGATAATACTAGAAACTTGCCGATCAGACTCAAAACAGCCTACATTGTTAGTCCTTTCTTTAAAATAAAACACTTTCTCATTAAAAAGTCACTGATCTGGTTGTATTAACTTTTACACTCCTGATTGGATTAGAAGCAATTTGTATCTTTTTGTTGCAGGAGGATATCTTATAAAAACACATTTCTGTGCTCTAAGATTTAATTTTCCTTGATTTATATGAGTGTAAGCCAAACATTTGAAAGGCTCTAAGTGTTACAGGGAAGGCTTTTAGCTGAGGGAAGGCAATCTATTAATTAAATAAGAGGTTATTGATACAGCCTCCCATCACATAGATATGTCAAATGGGGCGGGTATGGGCGGGTATGACCCGGTTATAAAGGGTAACGGGCATAAACGGGTAACGGGTATTATTTACCCGTTTATGTAAACGGGTATAAACGGGCGGGTATATAGGATAACGGGTATAAACGGGTAACGGGTATTAGTTTACCCGTTTACCCATTAAATACCCGTTTATTCATTAATAACTCATTTACCATTTAACTACATATTTTTATTTTATCAACTATTCTATTATTTGTAAAATACGAAAAATGAGTATCTAATTTTTTAGTAGATTGATGGTAGTTTATGAGTAGAACTTGATGAATTTTTCTAATGAAATATAACGGGCGGGTAATGGGTGACCCTATAATAAACGGGTATAAACGGGTAACGGGTATGATTACCCTTTATCTCTAAACGGGCGGGTATAGACGGGTATTTTAACGGGCGGATAAAGGGCGGGTAACGAATAATGGGTAATTTTGACATATCTACCATCACATAGAACTTTCATGCTTGCACTGAATAATAGACACCTATCTTTATCCAGCAAGGTTCTGTTCATTCTTTCGGCATTTCGGGGTGTCCATCGGGCCGGGCCGGGCCTCACCCTAAAATGCCAAGCCCGAGTCCTAAATAACGTAAAAATTTCGGGCTTTTCGGTAAAATTCGGGCCGGGCTGGGCCGGGCTTCCCTAAATTCAAAAGCCCTCGGGCTTTAAAAAGCCCGTTGACTTAGGGCTTGACCGGACCGATTCGGGCTTTTCGGGCTTTTTACAGAGTTTTTACGAGTTTTTTCGAAAATAAATAAATTTAATTTTAATATTTATATCATTTCAAAATATTTTTAATATTACATTGTGTTAAATAGTTATTAAAATAATTTATCTCTTCTTTAAAAAACATGACATTGAGTTAATTATTCTTAAAGCCTTAATTATTCGGACAATATACCAAATGTAATCAATATTTTAAGATTAGTTTTTATTATATTCATATTTTTTGTTATGTTAAAGTTGAAGTTGGTTATTTAATCTACATATTTAAGTGTATGTAGTATGTTATCATAATAAACATCAAATAATATTAAAATATTACAAATTCGACATTAATATTCAAACAATGTACAAAATGTAATCAATATTCAAGATTAGTTTTTATTATATTCATATTTTTAAGTTATGTTAAAATTGAAGTTGGTTAATTAATCTACATATTTAAGTGTATGTTATCATAATAAAAATCAAATAGTATTAAAATATTATGAATTCGACACTAATATTAATAAATCGTATTGTTTATATGAACGGCTTATTTCGGGCTTTGGATCGGGCCGGGCTTTCGGGCCGATCGGGCTTCGAGACAAGCCCGAGCCCGGCCCTAATGTATCGGGCTCGGGCCACCATCGGCCACCATCGGCCCTAATGTACCAGGCTTTTACCGGGCCGACGGGCCGCTTGGACACCCCTACTATTAAGTGCCTTCTTATGTCTTTTTTAGTGCAAAATGTATCAAATTCTTTATCAGAGAATTCAAGACCATTATTTGTTCTTAAACACTAAACTTTAGTGTCAGTTTGAGTCTCAACTAAGGTTTTCCATTTTTTAAATTTATTAAAAGCCTCATTTATATGCCTAAGCAAAATCATCCAAGCTTTTCTTTAAAACTGATCAACTATTGAGAGAAAGAAACTTCTTCCTCCAACTGTTGATATTTGTCCAGGACCCCATAAGTCACAATGCACATAATCAAGAGGTTTTTAACTTGAAGCTCACACTTAGCAAAAGAATGAGTTGTCTTCTTACCAAGTATGCAAGTTTCACAAAGTTCAGTAGCGATAGAGTTATAATCAATTAATCCTGATTTATACATATGAAGCAATCTCTGATTTTCTATACGGCCCATTCTTATGTGTCATTCAGTTTTTTCTAACAACAAGTCAGAATTTTCTACATTAGAAATTTTCATGATGGATTTGTAAATACAATAGTCCTCCTGAATTAGTTGCTCTCATTATAACAAATCTGTCCCTCGTAACTTCCCTGACCCCATGAGAAGTTGTTATTTGGCAACCTAAGTCATCAAGAACTGATTCAAAAATCAAGTTCATTCTTAAGTTTGGCACCCATATAACGTTTGCAGTATTCAGGTTACACCATCATGTAACCTTAAAGGAACTTTTCTTGTTCCTCTAATCTATAAAGTGGTATGATCACCCAACTTCACCTCACCCTTGTTAAGTAGTGTTAATTTAGAAAATAGATTTCTAAAGGGTGTAACATGCATTGTACAGCCTGAATCTAAGATACATGCATTGTACAGCCTGAATCTAAGATACAGGCCTTGCTATCTTCTTCAGTAGAGACAACAAGTAACTTAACATTGTATTGTGGTTTAGCTAAAAATACGTTATTGTGACCACCTTCCACTACAGTAGCCTTATTTTCTTTTACATGTTTTTTAAAACAATAGGTACATTTTCCATTAGCCTTTTCTTGCTGCTAATTATAGGCTTCTCATCAGGTGGGGTTTTTCCTGATTTTTTGTCTTCATTTTTCTTATTCTTGTCTTTAACAAACATGACTTCATTTTTAACTTCACCCTTGGGAGCATTTTAAGATTTAAAAGGCTTAATCTGTTCCTCTTTTCTACAAATAGTCTCAGTAATTTTCTCCACAATAATTTCATCCCTAAAGTATTCAATAACATCTCTAAGATTTCCCAGAGTAGCTTTGGATTGTCCTCTGGAAGCTCGCTAATCTTTATCATCACATCATCGATGAGTTTGACAAAGATGGCAGAAAAAGCCTTTTCTTAAAGGTTCTTCTTTGGAGCAGTTGGTGGAGTAGGATCAGCTGTCCAGGCCTCCACTACTGCAACCCATTTGTTCTCTATGACAAGGACATATCTCATCTTTTTCTTCCACAAATTGAAGTCGCCTTGTCCGATCCACTTCTCAATCTTAGTCAAATATGACATTTTCTAGTTTAGAAGTAGTATCAATTTCAAAGAATGTTTAAAAAACCAAGTAGTATTTCAGAAGATGAAAGCAAGATAACATAGCGCAAGACAAAATTGTTAGTTCAGCCAAACAGAAACTGTTATCACAATTAGGTTAAGATTTGTTGTGTGAGCCTACAAGAATTTATTAAATCCGCTATGATACGGTAATATTAACAAGTTTTAGCACTCGAATATAATCTAAGCACACTTTCCAGAATATCTAAATAACAAGCAAACGACCTAAAGATAAATTTGAACAATATAAACGCAAGAAACTAAGCACACGCCATCTTTTAAAGTGGAAACCTAACAAATAGAGGAAGAAAAATCATGGAGCTTCTATTGGGAGACTCAACCAAGAACTTAACTATAAAACCAGGTTAGTCAAGCAATCAAGATCAGAGAACCTAAACAACACAAGACTAGACTGATTCGAAAACCCTATAATTGAAGACAAGGAAGCAAACTTTCCTTTATGAGACCGAAACCCATCTTAATCCGTCTTCAGCAACCCTCAAAAACTCTCCAATTATCAATCAGACACTTTAAATGTCGAGTCGCCTCAATTTCTCCGTCGTCAATTGCGTCGTCTTCTTCTCTCGATTTCTTCTTTTCTGAACTTGTATATTTCTATCTTCTTCAATAAAGAGTTAATCCAATGTGTAAACATTCTGCAGTCTCACAGGAATTGGAATTTTATTGCGATAAGGCGAGAGGCAAACTGCTTGGCAGATTTTGTAGCGCATAAATCTTTAACTTTGAATTTCTGTTCAAGTGACCTAGATCGGTGTCCTATACTGTTAGGACCTTGTATTAGGTGCTAAGTCCTCTTGGTGTCTTCAAGCAATGTATATCAAAAAATAAAAATAAATAAATAAAGAGTTAATCCATGTATTTATATCAGCCCAAACCACTATCGTAGGAATTAATCCCCTTCTTTTAGGTCTTAAGTACCGTTGACCGAACAACAAGTCACAACTGATCTCAACTAATAAAAACTAGAATAACGTGAATTCTGCCTAGAAGCTAAGCTAACACATACTTTATATTTGGGCTGCTTAATTTGCTAGGCTCATTTTTTTCTTCTTTTTTACGAATTATAACACATACTTAGACATGTTCTTGAATTTGGTGGGGTAAAGCTTGCTACAATTGAGTGACATTGGATGTTGTAGCCCTCCATCACATACATATAGACATTATCATTATATTTTGAAAATTATTACTAAAATCCATGTTTCCGAACTGGAATGGAATCTGGTTTTAAGGATTGGGGCATGCATGGGGTAATTTGATTCAAGGGTTAATAGAGTAATTAATTAGTTATCATACACTAAAATAAATGATCTCGGTTAAATAAAATTTGAATTTAATTTTTTTAAAGTTAAATGGATGATTTATTAAAATTAATCTATTAAATGTGTGATTTTCAATAAAAAAAATGTTCACAAAAACAACATTCGAGATTTATTAGTAATCAGCGATCATGATTCTAAATTTATTTACATGTGATCGTTGAACTTTATTCTAAGTAACTAAATTCCTAAACTAAAATAGAAATGACCAGAATTTCAAAGTAGAGATCCTAAATCAACGTTACTCTGGTTTCTTAATAAATACATTGAGTTATGCATTAAATATTTACGGCAAAAAATTGGACAAAAAATGAAATCATTGATTCGTTGCCGGTGTTTAAGGTTGCCCAAAAACATTTTACACCAATTCATTTCCTAAATAATAATAACAACCACGTTTCAAAAATTCAACCTTGTTGCCGTCCCATTATTCAGGATCGGATCTGGGTAAGTCTCATCACTAAAAACTTGAATTCTACTGATCTGAATGACGCTGATCTCATCGTTGATTATGTGAGGTAGGGATAGTGATAAGCCTGCTGTGAGACACAATTCGCCAGCAATGATTCAATTTGTTTTTTTATCTCTTCGTTTGTTCTAATGGGTTGTGTATTGATTTGATCCACTGAAACTCAATCCGCTTTTCATTCATTTCCTTCCATGCATTTTAAGGTTTGGTTTCTTTTGTTGTAGGTGAGGTGTTTGTGAAAATTCCTGTGATAAAAATTGTCCTTTTCATTGCAAGGTGTGTAGTTTATGTTAACCTACGCATATTCCACCAAACACTTTCCACCATTGGATCTTTTATCATTATTGTTATTGATTTTTTTATCGGCATTCAATTGTAGATTCAGGATTGTTTGTTATATATGCAGATTAGTCTACGTGAGGAGTGTGTGTGTTATCTCATCAACATCTCACCAGCTCCACAAACCAAACCTTTTGAAGAATCCCTCTTTGGGGATTGGGTTTTAGTATTTGGGTTAGTTGGATCTACATTGCTGTAAAGATTTGGTACCTTGTTTCTGTTCTTAATCCGAGCGATGGAACGGGCAAGAAGGTTGGCGAACCGTGCGATTCTCAGGCGCCTGGTGTCTGAGTCGAAGCAGCAACGTCCGAGTGAATATGTGGCATCTGCTTCCTCACCGGTCATGTATTCCTCAACTAGGTATGCTTCAGCTTTGTCACCTTCGGTTTTCAGTGGAAAAAGTAATAAATCAGATTTGGTAACTGGTAGGAGCATGTTAAATAGTTTTGGTTCTCAATCTCGATCCATATCTGTTGAAGCTTTGAAACCTAGTGATACTTTTGCACGTCGTCATAACTCTGCCACCCCTGAAGAACAGACTATAATGTCCAAGTCGTGTGGGTTTGAGAGTCTTGATTCATTGATTGATGCTACTGTGCCTAAATCAATTAGAATTGATTCAATGAAGTTTTCTAAGTTTGACGAGGGATTGACTGAATCTCAAATGATTGAACACATGCAAAGTCTTGCATCTAAGAACAAGGTTTTCAAATCATTTATTGGTATGGGGTATTACGATACCTTTGTCCCACCAGTCATTTTGAGGAACATCATGGAGAATCCAGGTTGGTACACCCAGTATACTCCATATCAGGCAGAGATTTCACAAGGACGTCTGGAATCATTGCTCAACTACCAAACTCTCATAACAGATCTTACTGGCCTACCCATGTCAAATGCTTCCTTGCTTGATGAGGGGACCGCAGCTGCTGAGGCAATGGCTATGTGTAACAACATATTGAAAGGTAAGAAAAAGACGTTCCTCATTGCTAGTAACTGTCATCCTCAAACCATTGATATATGCAAGACCAGAGCTGATGGATTTGATCTGAAGGTGGTCGTATCTGACCTGAAGGATATTGACTACAAGTCTGGTGATGTTTGTGGGGTGCTGGTTCAGTATCCCGGTACTGAAGGTGAAGTTTTGGATTATGGAGAGTTTGTCAAGAAAGCTCATGCTAATGGAGTCAAGGTTGTCATGGCTACGGATCTCCTAGCACTAACAGTGCTGAAGCCTCCTGGTGAATTCGGGGCTGATATTGTTGTTGGTTCAGCTCAGAGGTTTGGTGTTCCGATGGGATATGGAGGTCCCCATGCTGCATTTTTGGCCACTTCACAGGAGTACAAAAGAATGATGCCTGGAAGAATCATTGGTGTCAGTGTTGACTCTTTTGGGAAGCCTGCACTTCGTATGGCTATGCAGACAAGAGAGCAACACATTCGCAGGGATAAAGCTACCAGCAATATTTGTACTGCTCAGGTAACGACAATTCTCAATTTCCAATTGTGATGCTACATAAATGCGTCCTTTCTGTCATTCAATTCTCATGCAGAAAATTTCGAATCTTTTGTTTAGGCATTACTTGCAAACATGGCTGCTATGTATGCTGTTTATCACGGACCCGAAGGTCTCAAGACCATTGCCGAACGTGCTCATGGTTTAGCTGGGACATTGTTGGTTGGACTGAAGAAACTTGGAACAGTGGAAGTCCAGGGCTTACCTTTCTTTGATACTGTCAAGATTAAATGTTCAGATGCATATGCCATTGCTGACACAGCTACAAAGCATGAGGTTAATTTGAGGGTTGTTGACAAGAACAATGTACGTCTGTTATATTTGAAATTCGAGGTTATGTTCTTGTTATTGTTTTAACACTAATCTCTGAAGTTATATGGTGATGTTTAGATCACTGTCTCATTTGATGAAACTACTACCTTGGAGGATGTAGATAAACTATTCAAAATCTTTGCTGGAGGCAAACCTGTAAGTATCTAGATATTTTGTGTTGTGGTATAGCTGACTATCTACCCTAATTAAATACTGATTCATGGAAATGTGATTAATTATCAGGTGCCATTTACAGCTGCTTCCCTTGCACCAGAGGTTCAGAGTACAATTCCTTCTGGACTGATTAGGCAGACGCCATATTTGACACACTCGATCTTTAACTCGTATATCCCTCTTTCTGAAGTCTTCTTATTCACATACAACTTGTTTTGCACAATGTCGAGTGATGCCATCGAATTGGTTGTCACAGGTACCATACCGAGCATGAGTTGCTAAGATACCTCCACCGGCTTCAAGCAAAGGATCTTTCTCTATGCCACAGCATGATTCCTTTGGGATCATGCACAATGAAATTGAATGCAACAACTGAGATGATGCCCGTGACATGGCCTAGCTTTGCAAATATGCATCCCTTTGCACCTTCTGAGCAGGCTGAAGGGTTTCAAGTATTTCCTTTTAAAAACTAACTTTGTTGAATACTTGGATAATTATGCTGATCACCGTATTTGTCAATTTTTGTTGATCCGTGATGGTACATTTTCTTTAGGAAATGTTTACGAATCTAGGAGACTTGCTATGCACTGTGACTGGTTTTGATTCATTCTCGTTGCAACCAAATGCTGGAGCGGCTGGCGAATATGCGGGCTCATGGTTATCCGTGCCTATCACCTGGTATGCTTCTACTCAATAATTCAATTCGTTTCTCTGTGAATATAAAAAACTATGACTTGTGAGTGATAACTGCTATTTAATACTGCGGATGTGTAACCCTTAAAGTGTAACTCAAATTAAATCAAGAGGTGTCTCCAATCTTTTATGATCTTGGATCATTCTTTATCGCTTTTTAATTGTTGCTTCTATTGGCTATAGATCTAGTGGTTGTAAAAACAAATATTCCAAGGATATATGATAATGCACTAAAGTGACTTGACGAGTTATTCTAATGACATACAATGTCTAATGTCTTGAAGTCAAGGGGAGACCATCACCGGAATGTTTGCATCATACCTGTGTCAGCTCATGGAACAAATCCGGCCAGTGCGGCTATGTGTGGGATGAAAATTGTTTCGGTGGGAACTGATGCTAAAGGAAACATAAACATTGCTGAGCTAAGAAAGGCTGCAGAGACGCACAAGGACAAATTATCAGCACTCATGGTAAAGATTACACTCTTCATATCTGTCTTGAATTAATGTAGTCAGTCAAGTATTTAGCATCTCGGTTATTCTAAGAATAATTATATGACACCTATGAGGCTATGAAATTTGTTAATCCAGGTAACTTACCCATCCACTCATGGGGTGTACGAAGAAGGCATTGATGAGATCTGTAAGATCATTCATGATAACGGAGGCCAAGTTTATATGGATGGAGCTAACATGAATGCTCAGGTAAATCGTCGTGGAATATTTTATGTTATGATAAGATTAAAGGCACTGTGTATTTTTCTGTTGAGGAATGCTGATGTGCTTTAATTGCCTTGGCTATATTACAGGTGGGTTTAACAAGCCCAGGTTTCATTGGAGCAGATGTTTGTCATCTGAATCTTCACAAAACCTTTTGCATTCCTCACGGAGGGGGAGGTCCTGGCATGGGCCCTATTGGTGTGAAAAAACACCTTGCGCCTTTTTTGCCTTCACATCCTGTGGTACAGATTTGAATTTAAATCAGTTCTATTCCTTTTGTTTCTGTTGCATGCCGTTTAACACATTTTTGCGCAATGCAGATTGCCACTGGTGGTATTCCCGCTCCAGAGAAGGCTGAACCCCTTGGTACCATCTCTGCTGCGCCGTGGGGTTCTGCTCTAATTCTACCAATATCATATACATACATTGCAATGATGGGATCAAAGGGGCTCACAGATGCATCAAAAATAGCTATCTTGAATGCAAACTACATGGCAAAACGTCTTGAGGTTTTACAATTATCTTCAACCCCCTTCTCTTAAATACATAAGAATATGCTATTTGACATAATTGAGGACCATAGTTGCGATAGCTTCTGACCATTTTTATTTGAATTATTTTTCCTAAAGGACTACTACCCAGTTCTTTTCCGCGGAGAAAATGGTACTGTAGCTCATGAGTTCATCATTGATCTGCGTGGCTTTAAGGTATCCCTAACTTTTATATCACTAATCGCATGCATTCTTTAAACACGATTTTCCTGAACATGTTCACAAATATAACTGTTATTGCAGAATACTGCTGGCATTGAGCCAGAGGATGTTGCGAAGCGACTAATGGACTATGGGTTCCACGGACCAACTATGTCTTGGCCAGTTCCAGGGACACTCATGATTGAACCGACCGAAAGTGAGAGCAAGGTATCTAACTGGCATCATTGCTTATAACCTTCCCCTCAGTCCTTTGTTCTCGCCTGATTTCAGTGTTACACCAATCGCAGGCTGAGTTAGATAGGTTCTGTGACGCCCTTATCTCCATTAGAGAAGAAATCGCACAAGTTGAAAAAGGCAATGCTGATGTAAACAACAATGTTCTGAAGGTAAATTTACTGAGATTTTTTAATTCCAAAGTTATTCAGAAACAATTGTTTTTGGTGAGCCTGGACTAGTGTGATTAATCACTTTTAAATTTTAATTTCAGGGAGCTCCACACCCACCATCTCTACTCATGGCTGATACTTGGACTAAACCTTACTCTAGAGAATACGCAGCTTTCCCTGCTCCCTGGCTGCGTACCTCCAAGTTCTGGCCTACAACAGGTACGAGTCATATTTTCATATGCTTTCATTTATATTTTCTACAACTGAGATGGAACTATTATTTTTAATCTCAGGGAGAGTTGACAATGTGTATGGAGACCGTAATCTCACTTGCACGCTTCTCTCGGTTTCCCAAATGGCTGATGAGCAAGCAGCAGCCTCGGCATAATCGAGGGGCACCAGTCAATGAAAGGTCTTCACAACCGTGAAGCTGTTCTTCTTATAATTTCTTCTTGTTGTAAATAAACATGCCATTATACTCTTCCTCTTCTTCCCCATTGTGTCCTTGAATTAAAAATACGTTTCAGTCCGTGCTCTTTTACCTAAAAACTCCTCAAAGTGAGGAAATGTGTTTCATGTTTAACCACAAAGAAAGTAATAAATATACTTATATAAGATTAGTTTCAAGAAAATATATGTTGCTGTTGGATTTGCAAGGATAAATATTTTAATTGCCACATATTGTTGAAAAATTGAAAATAGTACTACTAACTGGCAAATTTCATAACCTTCTTCCTCAACAAATTTCATTCTCAGGCATCTTCCAATTGAACGTAGAAACTCTCCAACTTCTCTCTTCTTTTTTTGGTTTTTTCTTCCTCCGACCACCGCTCCGGGGTGGAGGTAGATCATCCTCTTCCACATGGAATGATGGATTTGTCTACCTCTACCCTTAGGAGACTTTAAATCCGTCATCTTGCTTTCATTGGCATTTCTCCTCAACCATCACCGCCGCCCTTCCGACTCCGATTCCGGTGCATGCATGTGGCCGATCTTCATTGCATCCGCCACCTCTCTACCCCATGGTCACATGCATGTGACGGATCGGTCTCTTTTCCGCTTGTTTATAGTTCTTTTGATGTTATGTGTATAAATAATTGTGGTTGTTTTGTTTGTGTGTATTCATCCCTTGTGAATGTTTGCTTTGATGTTTTGGCTTCTTCTCAGCAGATCTATGCTGGTAGCCTGGTAGTAAGATTTGGTTTCGACCAAAGATCGTTTATGTACGATTGTTGGACAAGTGGGAGTCGATGGTGAGGCGTCGTCAATGGCCTGTTCTACAACCGTTTTTAGAGGACTTTGTATCTGAATTGTCCCAAAATTTGTACCATCGTTTGTATTTCATTCTGTGTGATGCTCTCAAGTAATCATGGTTCACAGTATGATGTTTCTATGTAATCATGATTCACAATTTTAATGAAATATACCCACTTTTATCAAAAAAAAAATCATTCTCTCTTCATCTTCTTTCTATTCCTTCTCTCTTCATTTTCTTTCTTCATTTTCTCTTCTCTCTTCATCTTCTTTCTGTGTCTTTCTCTCTTCATTCTCTCTTCCTACATGAGATGACGGATCCTCTTTCTCTATCCAAGGAGATTTTTTGATCTTGTTTATTTTTAATTTTCGTAGTCTTCATCTTCCGCCTCGCCATCGCCGCGGCCATCCAACCGTGCATGCATGTGGCTTTAGCACATCCCAGTCGTCGTTTCCTCCATCTAGAGTCACATGCATGTGACAGATCGGTCTGTTTTCGTTTATCCTTGTCTGTATATAAATAAACATGTAGTTATTTGATTATATGTACGTTTATCCTTTGTAGATGCTTGTATATTCATCCATTCCTCTATGGATATTTTGTTGCGTCGTTTAGGCTTTGTCTCAGCCGGTTTGTGTTGTGTAATAAGACTTGATTTCAGTCAAAGATCGTTATGATGTCCGCCTGTCGAACCTGTCAGAATCGATGGTGATGGTGCCGACAATGGCCCGCTCGACCGACGCTTTGTACTCATGATCAATATATGAATGAAATACACACATTTTTTATCAAACAAAGAAAAAAAGAAAGAAGTACTACGACTCAGTAGTTGGAATTAATTGAGCTTCAGCCTTTATTACAAATTACGAAGTTCATATGCATAACATAGAACACGGCTGCGTGAAGTCGAGATAGATCGCTGACACATGGACGGATAATAATCAATCTAAATCGTGAAATGGGAAAAAATCCAACGGCTATCACACGCATATACAAAAAAGTTGTAAACCCTAGAAGCCTCTCATTTAACAATTCGGATAGTTTGTGAACCATAAGGTATCAAATATTGAATCATACCATTAAAATTGTTGTTTTAAAATTGAACGATACTGTCGAAAAAATGTTTCATTAGTTGATGTCGCATGACTCATGAACGGTAAAGTATCAAACAATGAATCATAATGTTGAAAACAACAGTTCATGATTCGACACTGCATGATTCATGAACAATACAATATCAAATAATGAATCAAAAAATGTTCCTCCCTTTTCACTCATTATCGATTAAAGATGCATTCAGTTTATTATTTTCTTATTGCACAGAATGCAAGAGGACGAAAGGAAGAAGATAGCCAAACAAATATTGAGAAGAAGCAAATGACATATTTAGAGATAGATGAATCACGTAGTCATTAATCATGAAAATATGTGTTTTGGTTTAATAAATGACATATATTCTTAAAGATGTAACATGATTCAACAATTGATTCAATATGGTTCATGAACCATATGACCCCTTTTAATTAATCATGTAAATTAAACATGTGTACATATTTCAATTTAATGAATCGTTAATTTGGTTCAAAAAATTAAAGGTGTATTCCATTTGTCGAATGAAATTTTTTGTGGATCATAAATTTGAGTTTAAGTAGTTCATGAACCATACGATAACTTTTAATGAATCGGATACATTAAGGAATGCAAAAATTAATGAAACACAAAGTATAACTAACTGAATAATTTGTAGCTAAAAGATCAAATTGGTTGTTCATTCTTATAACTTATTGAAACCAATTACATATGAGTACATGAAATAAATAAAAAAACAAAAGACAAACAAATATCTAGTTATGCTCATTTCGTAGTAGAAATCCGTCCGCCAAAGCCTTTTGTGAGACAAAAGATCAAAAGATCAAATTGTCAAGTTATATTTGTTCAAATTTAATGTAAGGAAAACCTTCATGATAAGTTAAAAAAGATATTAGTTATAAAAATATTAAATTGTAACATATACCCAGTCCTGCAACTTTTGTTGAAAAAGTTAAAACAAAGGTTTAATTTTGATAATGTCAATCGAGAGTAAAGTTCTAGGAGGACGAATAAATAAATGTGAGACCGTGAGACACGATCTCGATCGTTGAATTCTAACAATCCAACGGATGAGATTTGATTCAAAAATATAACCGTCACTCGCAACCGCTAGGGTTTTTTGCAAATCCAACCGTCCATTAGATACAAACCAACTTTAATCTCAACCATTAAATTAATCAAATCAACGACTAAGATTATGTCTTTCCGTCTTACAATAATCACTTGTCCTCCTTGATCCTAACTCCGTCAATCGATTACCAAAATTTAAGGATTCAAAATTAAATTTAGATATATCTTAAAAATATACCTTATGATTAATTTACAATTTTACCCTTTTATGTTTAAAAAATTTCAAAAAATTATTAAAACCGTCATATTAGATGTCATTTAATGGACGCGATTTGTTTTTATTTTACAACCTAAATACTACTTTTCACGTGATCCATTCTCATCTCATAAATTAATTATTTTAAAGTGAATTAAAAAATATAATTTATTTTAAATTAGTGGATATAAAAAGTGAATAACTAGATACTTTATGCTTCGTTTGGTTGCATGAAAAAATGGATGGAAAATAAACATTGATGAAAATAAGGAAAATGATTGAGTGTATTTGGTTGATTCAAGGAAAATGAAAAAATAATAGAGGAAACAATTTAACTGTTCTTTTCTCAATATCCCATGGAAAAAAAATTCTCTTAAAAAATTTTCCACTACTTTTTCCGGCATCCAAACGGAGGGTAAACGTGCATTAATTTAAAAAAAATAAAAATAAAAAGTGCATTACTAAAAATTTCAAAATGCATCAAAAATTTAAAAACTATTGTAATATGAAGAAACATAAAGAAATAATATGTAGAGAGACATGTTGTAAGGGAGGAGATATGGAGGATTTTTATTGATCTTTCGCATACATCCAACATCATTATATAGTAGTACAAGGAGATAATTACTTAATAAAGAGGCATTGAAAGTCTCAAATGCCAAAGGTCATCCAACCTAATAAAACCACATTTATAACACTCGCCCTTTGGATGACCGACATCATTTTTGTTCTCCTTGTGCGAATGAACTGCCTCATTAGTGTGCATTTGTAACACTCCCCCTTTGGATGACTTGAGTAAATTATACTTCTTTTGATCTGCCTCGTTAAAACCCTTGTCTTGGAAAAACCCAATTGGGAAAAAAACCAAGATGTAGGAAAAAGAATACAGATGTGAGTCTCCCCCTCAAATTAACATTTTCTTAACTTGATAATAGATTCTTCATGATATGGTACTTCAGGACCTATCATATAGGGGAAAGAAATCGTTTTGTCTTTTCTTTGAAAAACCCGATGGGATAAAAGCAAAGGGAGGGAAAAAGAGTACAATCATAACACTCCACCTCAACTTAACGTTTATAGACGTACTTCTAGTTTTGATGTAATGCTTTGCGCATTTATTAATCCTTCAGGGATGTCTTGTACATGTCTTTATCTACAAATGCATATATGCATTATCATATCCAAAAGTTGCATTATATGTCTCAATAATTAAGCAACTAAAATTCATAGTAATTGATGCGTTATTCAACTACTGGTGAATAGCTTTTCTGAAATTCACTCTAAACTTATGAGTAAAATTTCGTGCAACCAGTTTGACTTTGTACCATATAGCTTTCTTATATTCAAACATTTGTGTGAACACCCACCCAAAGCTTACTGGTTTACACTTTGTATATTGGAGCTTCAGGTCCAAACAAACGACATTAATTTACTTAAAGTATCCAGCTCTTTCAGTTATTTGACATCGATATTGGGATCATGATCATCTTCTCAGACGACTTTGAATGCAAAGATATAACTAGTTTTACACTGTTTCAAGAATCCAACACTGGTGTTGGCTCGTCAATGTCTTTGTTATTTTCTCGTCAAAAGAAATCTCTTCTGGAGTTTTTCTTTGTTTATGAACTCATGTAACTTATCGACATCTTTTTACATCGCATATATTTCTTCCACTTACAGGGAAATATATCCTTAGATCCTAGTGGTTTCCCACAAATACGATGTATCTCAAATAATTTAAATCTGGAGTTACTTCAGGAATCTCCAAACGAGCTGGTGCATTTTCAGAATGCATATGTGATTTTGTAACTTTTGGCTTATGTATACGCATCCGATTAATATTAGGTTCAAAATCACATTATTTGTTCTTGGAGCTAAGGTTGATAAGGAGGAATTTTTACATCTCCTAAAAGGATAATATGGAAGAACTATTCCATTTTCTTCTTAAATATCTCATTTTCTTTTCCCCCTAAGTTGGAAATTTTAATTTATCAAATTAACAATCACAATATCGAGCTCCAAATTAATTTGCTCTGATATTAGATGATTGGTGAGGACTCAAACCCCACATGATTTCCAACCCTCTTTGTGGTCTTAAATTAAATATTGTGGAGGAGGAATGTGAACATTCATTGCACATAATTTCAAGTTCTCTTCTGGAGATACTTGTGAAAATATTCATTTTATGGTTGATATGAGTCAAGTAAAATCCAATCATTCTCAATCTAAGAAGTTGCATTTGTCAAATCTAAGGAAAATGCTTTTGTCAAAATCTAAGGAAGTTAACTTGATTATATAATAGCTCCAATATATATTTGCAATATTCATGACTCCACTGGGTCAATTTGCGATGTTATATGAACTACTAATACTCATTCAACCAAATGATAAATTCTAATTTAAACTTTAGTGTAATTTCTGTACATAATCTAGCCAAATTATTTAATTGGCTTAACTAGATAATGAGTTCACATTTGTGGTTCCTTCAAGAAACATAAGAGCGTTTACTTTTATTATAAACAATCCATGTAAATTTGCCAAGTTTACATGTTGATCATGCCGAGTCACCATTTGAGAAGAACTGCAGGTTATTAAGTGGGTGTTCATGTGAAGTTTCGGTGATCTTTCGAATCATCAGTTCATCGGGTGACTGACTCAAACTTGCCACAAAGAAAGACAATTAGTATCCACTAAACTTCCGGTTAGTGCATTATGTATTTCTAATGGTTATCTCATTTTCACTCTCTTCAGGGAGTAATGTATTACTTACAAGGATTTTAAAATATACATATTACTCTTTAAGAGTAAATGTATTATACAAATTTACACTTGAAATAATAAAATATGTAGAGACATAAAGAAATGATATGTAGAGAGACACGTTGTAAGGGAGGAGATATGGAGGATTTTCATTGATCTTTCGCATACATCCAACATCATTATATAATAGTACAAGGAAATAATTACTTAATAAAGAGGCATTGAAAGTCTCAAATGCCAAAGGTCATCCAACCTAATAAAACCACATTTATAACAAAAACATTTTAATAAGAAATTTAATAAGCAAACTTTGTTGTGCACTTTTAAAATATTTATTGCACTTTAAAACAAAATTGTGATGCACGTATAAAAAACATTTTAATGCACTTTCAATAAATCATTAGTAATGATCATATGAATAATGTCATTGATTATATTCATTAAATTATTTAATCGTGTGGTTCGTAATCTTCATTTAAAAAAATAATTTGTACCATAACCAAGCCCTCATTAGTCTACTTACAGTCATCCTTAAATTTGAATAAGAAATGATATACGCACATAGCAATTTGTCAAAAAAATAGGGCAGAGCAAGACATAGACGGTTTTGATTCAGTACAACCTTAATATCTTAATTGTATATATATAAAGTTTAGGATTAGGATCCCATGGTGCGAACAGCATGTTGCAACCAAACTCAAAACGACGTAGTTTCAATCACTAAGAATCAAAATTGCGTCGTTCTATAAAAGGTTCGTTAATTTTGAAATTGGGTTTTAGTAAAACTACACCGTTTTAAATTACTTCAAGTCAAACTACGTCGTTTTAAGTTAATATTTTAAAATTTTAAATTTTGAATTTTGGCTATTCCATGTTGTACGCAACATGGGATACGAGAATATATATAGAGGTTTGCTTAGGTGGATCCATTTTTTGGTGGATTCGTGAATCCTATTGTGATTCAAATGATTGCATTTTATCAATGAACAAAATTGTTTAACACATTAATAAGTCATGTGAGGTGCACATATTTTACGCAGTACAATCTCAGTATTGATGAATTCAATCAACGAATGCAAATTAGGATTCACGAATCTACAAAAATAAATGGGATCTTCATGAGCAAACCTCGTAATATATATTCCAAAAACAGATGGTGAAACTGATCAAGTAATGAACTTAAGTGACCTTTCGATCATCCAAGAAACAAAAGCTCCGGGGCAATAGTTCTCGACTCTTATACTCTTTAGGCTCATCGGCAACTGCATTATGAATATTCTCAAGGAATAAACTAATGACAAATCATAAACCTAGTACAATCTTTAGTGAAAAGGCAAAAGGAGCCTTCAGATGTCTGCAATTTGTTTCATTACTTTGGAGCACTGTAGTTTTTTTTTGAAGAATGTATGTGTATTCAATCAAAAAGGGATTTACAGGACACTAACAACCACATAATCCATCAACCAAAAAGAAATTCATGAAACAATACCCAGCTCAATACACGGACAAGGATCAATGAGCTCTCCCTAAATGAACCTCCAACTACAACAACTATACACCCCCAAAACAAATTACCACCTCCTGCCAGCTAAGAGGCTATCCAAAATAGGGAAAACACATAAAACAAATACAGCCAATTGTTAGGTGTTTTGACTGAATTTATTCTTCATTGTCTCCACTTTGAACTCCACCCTTCGTCTAACTCTCTCAACAATATCATTCTCGTCCAAACAATACTCTTTGAAAATCAGATCATTCCTCTTCTTCCACACCTCACAAGATGCAGCATTTATGGTAAAATCCTGCCACATCCCTCTCCATAAACTGGAGTTTCTTAATAATACTCCCCCTGTCCCATTATGAGTGTCCCATTTCCTTTTTGGATGTACCAAAATAATCTTCTCATTTCCTAAAATAGAAACTTTTTTACCTCTACATTTACACCCTCTTTCATACTTTTTATCCCACTCGTTCTCTTTCTTACTTTTTATCTCACATTTTTCAATTTTCTTAAAAACCGTGAAAGTTCTCAAATAGGACACTCAAAATGGGACGGAGGGAGTATGTATTTTGGTTGGTCCAACCTTTCACGTTAGAATCACATTTTGATTGCCTACAGCATTCTGAATTTGAAACTAGATACAGGCTTCAAGATAAAGTACTCAATATAATTAGGATGAGGCAAATTGCATAAATAAAAAATGGAGTGGGTTGTCAAATTTGAGCATGATGATGTTTTATTTTTTATGGGGTAGCATGATGGTGTTTGGAAGGAAATTTTTTTAATTAGGATAAAAGGACTAAAATGTCTCTCAGTTTCGTCATTAATGTGCAGACTTTCTCCTACTTTTTAATATTTTCATCTAAATTACCCCTAATTATTGTTACCGGCCCTTATGCATGTAGCACCACTTGTGAAAAGGGTCCCTTTTAATAGATTATGTTTTCCCACACAAGAAAATCTTATAAAAAATGAACACAGTAACTCTAAAAGGGAATTTGAGGTAATTTTTGACAAAAAATGTGACACACCACATCTTGTGACTTTAGGTCTACAAATCTAGAAAAAGGGCCAAGCTTGGATTCAAACAAGCTCCGAATTTGAGCAACATCTACCATCTTCTTCTACATATCTCTATTTTGATGCCAAGAGCGCTATTGTGTCAATATAGGAGGTGAACAGGTGATTCAGCGATACTGAAAGTTGGAGTTTTTTTCATTCTTTTTTTCTGGGTTATCTAAAGATCTCAACTTTATGCTTCTAGGGTTTTTAGGGTATCCATCAAATAATTTCAAGCAAATTAGCAATGACTGAAGAGTGCTAGTTTAGTATTTAGGAGTATAAAAGATTGGCTTTTTATTTGTGACTGGCTGTTTTATTCTTGTTGCTGTTCAAATGCTTCACTTTGTTTCACTGGCGTGTCAATGATTTATATGTTCAATTTCTCACCAGAAAAGTGCAAGTCTTTTGATAGGTGGGGTGGTGGAGTCTTGGCTCATCAAGATTTCATCCCCTTTTTTATTTAACAATAATTTCGCTTGGATACTTTTGTACTACCATCATGTGTATAAAAGGAGGACTCTGGATCTTATACATTGCAGTAAGTCATTACCACCCGCTTAAGTAGCTACTAGCTAGTGATCTATTTTGGAGAATAATGAGCTCTGCAGGATCTGGTCAGTTTTCTTTTGCTGATTCAGCGTTATTTGTAGCCTGGACGGTGTTTGTGATTGTTCTTTAATTTTTTTTTTTTTTTGGGAAGAGGAACCCATGCTTTGCATGATAAACCTCTTTTGGTGCTTTAAACCAAGGGCATGTTTTTGCAGAGGATTGAACTCAGGACCTTCACTGAGCGCTTCCTACCTGCCACCGCTTGGCTACCCCTTTCAGGGCATTGTTCTTTAATTTTTCTAACTACTTCAGGTAGCGGAAATGCTCCAAGGACTTTTGAGTTTGGAAGGACTCATGTGGTCAGGCCCAAGGGCAAGCACCAAGCTACTATAGTGTGGCTGCACGGCCTTGGTGACAAGGGATCTAGGTATGAATCAACTTTACTTATCCTCTTGTCTTAAGTGTGGATTTTATAGCTGCTGGCTGAAGGTTCACCTTAAAGTTCCATGTATGTAAAAATATGCATGACATTTATTCACTGCACTAATATCGATAAGGATCTATCTGTTTACATACTTCTACCAGGAAACTAGCCTAGGCCACCAGGGCCAACTTGTTTAGAAAATATTGTGCAAGGTTTTGATAAGACAAAATGGAACTGTGAATGACAAATTTGTTTTCCTCGTAGAATGGTTGACATTTTATCACTTTCATTTGATAATATACAGGTTGACTTGGTGGTCTCTTCATATATTCCAGCTTAATATGGAATTAGATAGTATTAGGGGACCACTAGTAATGCTCAACGTCATAGTAGCACTGGTGCTTACCTACCTTATTTATTGTCACGTATCTAATGATGGCACAAACCCAAATGCTTATTTCGAACATCATATGATTCGCCACTTCTTTTGGTTGGGTATCAGTTTTGTGGTCCCAAAAATAAAATACATTGACTATAGGATTAAAAAAGAATGCAAAACTAAATAAAAATTTAAGTTCTAATTTGTCTACAGAATGCAACCTTGTGCATCATTTTGGGTTTGCAATATGCAAGCAGTTACAAATCAATTCTTTTTGTTTCCTTCTTGCAGCTGGTCTCAGCTCCTAGAGACTCTCCCTCTTTACAACGTAAGGATGGTAAAAATGTATTAGGTTCTCAGCTCGTACTTTTTTCTGAACTTGACTTTCACTGTGCTGTTTGACGTTTCAGATTAAATGGATTTGTCCTACTGCTCCTACTCGCCCCGTAAAAATATTTGGTGGATTTCCTTGCACTGCTTGTAAGATCCCAACTCTAACTCTAACCTGTAATAATGATGGATAATATGGTCTACTTTATCTGTGGTGTTATCCAAGTTTTGCACTCTTTTTTACTCAGAAAATATACTGTATCAGGGTTTGATGTAGGAGAAATTTCAGAAGATGGTCCTGATGATCAGGAAGGTTTAGACGCTTCAGCAGCCCATGTTGTCAATCTGTTGTCAACCGAGCCTGCAGATAGTACGTCATTGGGTTATATTCTTTGAATGAACAGTTTCTGAAAGCTACTAAATTTGTCAAACCTTAACTAATTTTATCTCGAGTAACTTTTGAGATTCTTTCATAATTTTTCTTAAGTCAAACTCGGAGTTGGAGGGTTTAGCATGGGTGCTGCAACAGCTCTTTATTCTGCTACATGCCGGGCTTTAGGAAAATATGGAAATGGAAACGTGTATCCTTTGGATCTAAGTGCATTTGTGGGCCTAAGTGGCTGGCTTCCATGTTCAAGGTTAACTCTGGACCATCCAGAAACTTGTACCTCTTAACTACATCTGACTTGCTGTATCACTCATAATCAACTTTAATTTTCAGGACCCTGGCCAGCAAGATGAATGTATCCCAAGAGGCTGTACGCTGTGCTGCATCCCTGCGTATGTTGATTTGCCATGGGAAAGGTAATATGACATGTTCCGTACGCTTTAGTGAAAACTCGGTTTCTGTTGAAGTTGTTTCACAAAATCAATTTTGAACTTGTATACTTGGTTTAATTGCTTTATCAGTCTATTTATGTTTTCATATGCTCATTCCTCTGAATCAGAGATCTTATTTTACGTTCTGAATTAGCATTTTGTTTTTCACAACAACAGTCATACTTGAATGCTATGGTACTCTGTTGTTCAGTCCTGATACTTCCAAGGAAACATCTAGGAATGCATAAGCAACTCTTGAATACGCATTAATAATATACACTTGTTTCCTGCCACAGATGATGATGTGGTGGCCTACAGACACGGGGAGAAATCTGCACAGGCCTTGACCTCATTGGGATTTTCCAATCTGACATTCCGAACCTATAATGGGTAATTCCTAACTCTATCATCCATTTTCCTTTGGTACTCCCTCATCCCGACTCTCATCTCCAACCTGTGATTTTTGAAGGCTCGGACACTACACAATACCAGATGAGACCAATGACCTCTGCAACTGGTTGACTGCCACTTTAAGCCTAGAAGGTATAAACTAGGCTGCTCTTAATTTATGGAATTTCAAGAGCAAAGAAACTAGGCTGTTTTAAAAAATTGTAGTCATTTTTCATGGGGTATATGGATACTGGTATATCAGTCACATTCTGAAACATATGTACTGGAAAATTCTCGTTGGATGAAACCACAAGCATTCTATGATTTCAGGTATTTTCAAATGATATACCACCGGCCTCTGTCTGATTCTGTGTAACTCAGACATCTTTCATTTGTTTGAGACACTAATGATGCACAGGCAATGCATTTGATGCATATCTGCTACATTGTAAAGTTTTTTTTTGATTGAAGGCCAAAGGCCAAACGTACAACTCGAGGATTTTAAAGGCTAACAGAAGTTAGTCTGACTCGGTCTAGTCTAAAGATATTGAAAAGATATGAACTAAACCGAGTACTTTGCCTCGGTACGTACAACAATAGTGTATAAAAAATATACTGGAAATTAAAGTACGTCTTTGATGATCCGCTTTCGAGAACGCAATGATAGCAAAATAATAATGACTGTGTAAATCCAGAAAGATATCCTCGAACACGAACCGATCAAGGACTAGTTGAAGTTGGTCCAAACCGAGCTGACTGAGAAAAATATAATTGAACCAAAACGGTTCAGCTTGATTAATCCACGGAAAAAACCAAACCACTTGCTGGGACACGTGAGCAGTGATTAATGGGCCGGGAAAAGGTTGCAGGCCATATAATCGGCCCAAAACTTGAACAGATTAAGTCGTCCGACACGTGACAGCAACAGGAGCGCCATATCATCAGCAACCGCTTGAACACGTGGGCGCCACAGAAGACCAGAAAAACAAAAAGAAGAGACGAGCCACGTAGCATAGCAGCTGAACTAGGCAGTTGTCGCGCCGCGCTCTAAGGAAGCAACACCGGCGACCAGCACCGGGTCGAAAGCAAACCAGTGGACCAGCAGCGCATCCCTGGCAGAACGAACGAAGACCACCGAAGACCAGGCAGAGCAGAACCTGCGGCGCCAGAAGAAGATCAAAAGACCGGACAACAGCCGCGCTGCACCACCCGAACAACCATGGCTCCACCAACAATGTCACAAAAAGCACCAAAACACAAAAAAAAAACTAGAAGAATGATTCAGCAGAACCACCCACAAAACAGAGCACAGCCAGTGCACCAGACCACCGGAGCGCGGCGCAGAGGACAAAAAGCGTCGGACGTCGACTTCAGCGGTGAAAGAAAAGAGTTAATGAACCTGCGTTAATCAACATCCAGACGAGAACCGCCACCACCCACCAACACGAGGCGGACACAGGAAGACCACAGCCATCAGGAACGGCTGGGACACAGACCGGAGCATCGGATGGTGAAAAATCTGGAAGCGCGAACCATCCGAGCCCAAAGCCAGGGGTCACTCCACTAGCCAACCACTCCACCAACACACAAAACAACCTCGAGCTACCACCAGACCTGAGACATCCGACACGGAGGAGGTCGGTGATAGAAGGGAGCTGCGGATAGTTTAGATAGAGGGAAGAGAGTTTCTGGCTCTCGTCACACAACAACAACTTTTAATGTACGACCATCTATCGAACCGCTATAACAATAGTGTATAAAAAATGTATTGGAAATTAAAGTACGTCTTTGATGATCCGCTACATTGTAAAGTTGATAAAGCTTTCTTACATCTAATGTAGTTCAGTTTTTCATTGCACGACCATCTATCGAACCGGGTTACCAATAGGGCCAAAAAAACCCTAATTGTGCATTACTAATTTTTATTCTTTAAATATATTGAATACAAAAATTATTTTTGAAACATTCAATATATTTTATAAATTACATTGATATTTTTCATTTTGTTGGGTTAGGTTTGTGAGAGACATTAAAGTCGTGTGACGGAATGACTCAATCCTAATAGTTTATTTGATAATTTTACGATTGAAATTAAGGTTAATTTTTAATAAATTTAACGATTGATTTAAAAACCCTAACGGCTGAGTTTGTCGATTTATTTAGTTCTTAAACTTTACTCTCACTAGTGATTGCTGCACAATTAATATGTGCATATAAATATTTTTATAATTATAAGATAATACAGGTAAGGATGTGTTTTGATAAACAGTAAAATATAGAAGGATAATATGAAATATGTACTGCAGCTTCAAAAGAAATCGAAATCGTAGAAAATAATGGGCCGACGACACAAATCACGGATTATAGTACGTACCATAAGATGATTAAACTGGCTCATCATGATCATTAAATTAAAGAACTAAAAATATCAGTTTACATTTGATTGCAACTTTCCCCAATTTATTTTGACACATCTCCTCTTCTTCCTGATCGCCGCCGCAACTTGATAAACCCTAATCCATCTCTTCACACTCAGGACCTCTCTAAATCCACTCGGATCTGTATCATATATGCACACTCGATATGTCTAGATTTGGTAACCCTAGTTTGCTACCATTTTGTAATTCGTAGTTTCAGTAAATTGATCCACTTTATTTGTCTATTAACTTTTGTTTTTGTTTTCAATTGGGAACTGTTGCAGGAAGTGTAGAGTTGGCTAGCTGAGCTGAGTGGGCGGGTGTTTAGAGGTGTGATGCAATTTTGCGCATACGCTGCTTCTATGCTTGGTCATCTACTTGAGTGCATGGGGTGGCCTTTTTTACTCTCTGATTTCATTACTTTGAGCTTGTTGGATGTCTTGTTATTAGAAAATGTTGTGTTTTTGTGTATTTTTTTTGAGATTGGGTTGATCTGATGATGATAAGGTTAGAGAACATGTGACTTGCCGTACTGCTTGTTTAAGCAAATGAGCTTCCGAGTTGCTGGTACTTTTCTAGCTCGGATATGTGTTATAATTTGTCAAGGGTTGAGGATCGTAAGAAGGATGATTAGTTTAGCATGAAATAGGGAACTCTGCATTTTTATTTAAGATTCAATGGCATATTGTAGTTGACGGGTATGCTAGGTGGATAGTGTTTGGGCTGCTGATGATGTTACTAATCTTAAAGCCTGATTGGCTGATTTCAACAGAGCAGAGGTTGTTTTGGATGCTGTAATAAAACTCCACTAATTACAACAGTGGACGAACCATCTCAAGGTCTGAGAATTCAAGGCCGGAGTGTTAAAGGTCTTAACAGATCAGAAAACCTCTGGAGCAGCAGCAGCACTGGTGACATGGATTCAAATGCCATTCCCTCCCAAGTTAGTGGGTCTTCAATCAGCACATCAAACCAGACCCTCAATCCTCATAGTACTAGTAGCACTACAAGTCAGCCTCCCGAATTCATAAATCATGGTCAGTTTTTTTCTTTTTAGCTATTGTTTAGCATATTTCATTTGTTTGAGATTTGCATATTTGTTTGCGGCATCATTTTTAATATTATTATTCTACTGTTTGGAGACTCAAATGCCACTTCCCAATTTCTGAGAAGTTCATGCTTATGGTAATGCAGGACTGCTGCTATGGAATCAGATACGACAAGAATGGATTGGGAGTAAAAAAACTCAGAAAGAAAAGCAAATCCGTGAGCCAAAACTGAGGTACAACACTGTAGAATTGTTTGTTAAATGTGTCAACCAGTCATGTCTCTTCAAATAGGTAGTTTTTTTCATAGTGCCAGTTTTCATATTCAAACTTTTAATTTTTTTAACATTTGTTTGGATTGGACAGCTGGAATACAACATATGAAAGCTTACTAGGGACCAGTAAGCCCTTTCCTCAGCCCATTCCCCTTCCAGTGAGTCATAAGTTTTGTTTGTTCTACTCAACTTGTGCTTTTTGTCTGGCAATCAATGTTGGTGACAAGTGTTGATCTTGGTTACAGGAAATGGTAGATTTTCTTGTTGAATTGTGGGAACAGGATGGGCTGTATGACTAAAGAAAGTGCCACTCGAACCAGCATCGGTTCCAAATTCCAAGCTTATAAAGATTCGCAAATTGTCCACTGCATTTGGAAACAAAATGTATGAGTTTTTATGGTGTCAATCCGGCGAACTGTTTTTTAGCAAGAAGCCATATCGAAACATTGTTGCAGCGCGTCATTGTTTTTTGATTAAAACTGTATAGTAAAATACGTATGCATACTTGAAAGCAAAATCCTTTTCGGATTTAAATTTAATTACGACGCATGTATTACTTGAAAACAAGCATACGGTTAGTGAGATGGAGATCAGGCCCGATCGAGATGTGGATATGAATTGGGCTTTGGGCCCATTAAAATCGATGAAGCTTCAATGCTTCATAGAGCTAGAGAGAGAGAGAGTAGATCGTCGTATTTTGGAGCAATGGCGAGGATGTGCGGATCGAGTGGCGTCTTCCTATTGCTGTTGTGTTTCGTCCTCGTCGCGATCTCATCCTCGTAAGCTTCTGCGATATTTGTATTACGTTATTCTCCTCGACTTGTTTTGAATCGGAATCTCGTTAATTCTCTGCTTCTCTTTTAATTTACTTAATGCGCAGGAGTGAGAACGGATATACGATCAACGGCCGGGTGAAGCTTCCATTACCAGGTCCTTTCTGCATCTTGCTTTTTACCCTAATTTGAAGTCCAATTTTGTGCCGATTGATTTTTCTAGATGATCATTGGTGTTGGTCAAACACATAATTACTTAATGTAGTACAAGTTTTTCAATAGTGGGCAACTCAAGCTTCTGTTATATACTGAATTGCAATTTCACTTTTCCAATCGTATATTATAGGCAAGTTTCTTAAGGGTAGTTGCTGATTTTGATATTGTCAATTTCTATATAAGATTTTTTATCACTCGCTGAAAGTACTCGCATTTGATAGACTATATAAACTCAGGTATTGGGACAAAAGGATTTGGTCTTCCTGGAAAACTCTCTAATATTAAAGTCATCCTGAATGGAGGCCAAAGTGTTTCTTTCCTCAGACCCGATGGTTACTTCACATTGTATGAGATAATCCTTTATTTTATTTTGTCTCTACTATAAATCAGTTGCATTGTTAATTCTTGTCTAAAATGTTACATATATATTGCAGCCATAATGTACCAGCAGGGACTCATCTGATTGAAGTGACTGCACTGGGTTACTTCTTCTCTCCCGTGAGACTCATCTACTATTCCCTCTCCTTCGGTTTCTGTGAGTGGTTGGCTGGATGTAATGTTTCATCATTTAATGTGTAGGTGAGAGTTGATGTTAGTGCCAGAAACCCTGGAAAGATCCAAGCAGCACTGACAGAAAACAGAAGGGGTCTGACAGAATTAGTTTTGGAACCTTTGCACGAGGAACATTACTATGAGGTACATATTTAAATTAGAAGTTTGATATTGTCCAATAGAAATATGCCGATTGACCACATACTGTTTAATGGCAGATAAGAGAACCCTTCAACGTGATGTCAATTGTGAAAAGCCCTATGGGACTGATGATGGGATTCATGATTATAATTGTATTCTTGATGCCAAAGTTGGTTGAGAATATGGGTAAGTGATTAGTAGATGCTTTCGTTTCATTTCATTTTGCAAACTCCAATGGCTATCACTTTGTCCCCAACATTTAATCACATTCAAAATGTATAATACAAATTTGTTTTTTATCATTTCACTTTGTCAGATGTTAGTTCAGTAGGCTGAGTACATTCTTAAATACTGGTATTTCATCGACATTAACCAGTTGATGATGTATTTATTTTCCTTGCACAGACCCTGAAGAAATAAAGCGAGCTCAAGAGGAAATGAGAAACCAGGGTGTTCCATCCTTATCAGGCTCCTTGTCAAACTTATTGCCTCGCAATTAGATCGCCGCCGGCATTGTCATCCACTGCAATCTTGTCTATCAACTTAGTTCCTAAGCTACACGAAACTGTTATTTGTTATGCAACATGTAGTTGATGCTTAAAGTTACAATTCCATGAAAGCAAACAGTCTCGATTAGTTTTATGCATATTCTCCATCTTCATGTCTGTTGAACAGTAAGGTTATCTGAGTGGTGATATACAGTGAATTCGTTTTCCAGTTAACGTAGCTTTGATTACTATGTTTTTTATGATGGTTTCTTTATCATTATTGATTAGATGTTTCTTTTTCATCTGACCAATCTTTTTTTTAAGGCTTTTTGATATTAAATTATTACTAGAATTCAGTCACATATAATATGTGCCCATTGAAATTTTTATAATAAATTTGCATATTATAAAATGAGGGTTGAGATTTTGTGAGATAAGTTAGTTTTGTGAGATTTGTTGACTTTCTTAATCTATATATTGATATTAATTTATTTTTTAATTAAACTATAATACAAGTTTGCGCAAAATACGGGACGGTTGACGATATTGTCTTTAAATTTCATTTGTTAGATAAAGAAAATGAATGAACAGGATTATGTCCTACGAGTTCAGATCTTGGGGAACATTAAAGTTTTTTAAGATAGGAGGACATTATTTCAACCGTTGGTTTTGATTGATCTAACGATTGAGATTAAATTAATTTTTAATTAAAATGGGTGGTTGAATTAAAAAATACACAGACAGTTGAGATGACGGTTATCAATATTAACCGTTGGATGAATAGAAATTAATGTTCCAGATGATGTCTTTCCGTCTCACAAAAACTTGCCTGTCCTTCTAGATATTAATCTTATATCTTACTTTTTCACAATTATTTATGTCTTACGAGAAACATAGTATTATTATATTTAATAATCATTATGTGGGAAAAGGTTAAAGGAGGACCAATACATTTATGTGAGACAGAAAGAATCATCTCAACCGTTGATTTCTATCAATCCAACGGTTAATATTGATAAACGTCACTCACCAACCGCCCCGTGTTTTTTGCTAATTCATTATAAATTTAATTAAAAACCAATTCAATCTCAACCGCTAGATTAATCTAAACCAACGGTTGAGATTAAGTCTTTATGTCTCACAGAAATTTAATGTCCTTCTAAAACTCAACCCCTCATTATGTGAAATATAATTTTAGAAAATAAATATGTAACCACGGGTAAAATGAAAATATGAAAAGTGATGTAATCTAATCTGATGAGAGGAGCCTTCAAAATGGGACTTCTATAAACGATTCTTTCATTTGATCTTTTAAATTTAAGGAGTCTTAAGTCTCCTTTTCTTTATCTCCTCTATTGTGTAGCTTGCCCTGTCGAGGCCCTTGTAAGAGCTTGATCAGGCCTACTCAGTTACAAGTAACAAAATTGGTATATCAATCCAGCTTTTAAAAAATAAACTCATCTCGGTCAATGCTACATGCTTCTATTTATTTCAGTTGTCGTAGTTTTGGGTTGACAATGTTGCTTTTGATGATTAAATTCATAGTTTTTAGTGGTTGTTGTAAATTTTTTATAATGTATTTTTTAACTGTTTTATTTTGTATTGAACAAAATAAAGATACAAATGTTTGCTTTGTATTGATTTCAAAAGTTTGTGTGTACAATCTCCTTGATGCTTATCTAATTCTACTTTCTAAACACTTTGTTTCTGCATGAACTCGGTTGATTTGCACGAGTGAAAGTTCGATAACTTGATTTCACTTGCATGTTGTGGATGCTTTGGCAGACAGTGTATTGGATGCACTTATTGACTGCGCAAGTTGGGATTGCTTTGTTTTGCAGGCAGTCCGTTGCGAATAATTATTGACTGCACGAGCTGAGATGCTTTGCAATCGGTGCGTCGGATGCACTTGTTGACTGCGTAAGCTAGAAATGCTCTGCATGCGGTGCGTTATATGCACTTGTTGATTGTGCGAGTTAGATATGTTTACTTTGCAGGCAATGTTAGTGAGAAATGCATTACTTTGCATGCGATGTTAGTGAGAAATGCATTACTTTGCAAACGGTGCATTATGTGCATTTATTAACTGCACAAGCTGAGAGTTATTCGTCGAGAGCATTATCTTCTCTGCTTCTCGTATTTCTCATCTCTTGTTTTTCTTCTCTTCTTCTCACCAAGACCTCCCAAAATGAGGAAGACTCTATTTGGACTTGTTTTATGGACTTGAGATGAAATTAGGCTAGACTTGTTTTATAAACGATTTACATATGGGTCCAACCCAAACAAAATTCTTGTTTTATTTTCAAATAATAAATATTTGCTTACAATTTTGTGCGCCTACATTTGCCTTATGGTTTTGTTTTAGCAGTGAAGTGGTCAAAAGGAATACATAGCTTGAACTTGAAGTTTTTGCAGTGTTGGTAGATGATCTAAATTGCACATTAGATCCTCGAGTATATCTGATGGATTCCAATTATTGATTTTTGAAATTTGCTGCTTGACACATAAGCATGGACTTAGACATTCAGTTTTGATGCTCAGCGTTGGTTTCAGTAGGTGTTAAATACGATACGAGCTTTCGATAGCTTTCTCTTGGCAACACATCTTGAACCTCTTTTTTCTACTGTGGCTTATCACACTTTGGCTGCATCAGTAGAAGTCATACCACGAAAATAGGCTTCAGTTTTCTATGCTGATTACTTTTCCTCTTCTTTGAATAAGGTGAAAAAAATGAATGAAGCTTGTCTTGCAGGACATTTTTTTTAGTGATTAGGAGTTTGACAACAGCGGTTTGGCTTTATAGATATCCAAATGAATAACAAGTTGATGAATGATGATACTAATAATATTGAAAATGAGGACAAGGTCATCATTATCATGGTCTGCTAATCATGAGTTGGTTGGCACACAAAAATTCAATTTTTCATACAGCAAATATAATCGTATTCATCAACTTGTTCAGTGCAATTGAATGGACTATTGTGGAAAATGTATTTTCAACCTCTTCAGTGCAGTTCAAATATCGAATAATGAATAAAAGTGATCCATTTAATTGTTCATGTTGATGATGAGCAGTGGTTTTCTGATCATTAATCGTTCGTTTCAGTGGTCTTCGCGCGTTCCGTTAACAAATATATCTAGCAGAAGAATGTGACATGTACTATATGAGAGCCAAAGCTTCTTATGATTTCAATATTCTTTCTTCTTGATTTGGTAATTAGAAACTAACTGGGGGCGTCTCCATCCATGTGCATAATACCATAGATGCATTTCAAATGCAATGTCAAGTTTGTAACGGAAGTACTATGAAATACTTTAGCTATTAACAATAGCTGGTATACCATAATGACCTTTTATTTCAACATGATCAGATGACTAAGTGATGTCTAAGCATCTCATATACCAAATACAACCTCTTCTCAGTTGTAAAATATTCAAATATGAATGGCTAAGCGGTATACAGGGTGGTCAGCTACATATTTAAGAGAACATTCATATAAACAAAATTGCAAAATCAAACCCCAAAAACAACAGAGAAGCATTTAGTCTGGTGGACTAGAATTATAATGACAAGAACATGATCAGATGTTTGCTAGCAAATGGGTCAGATTGAATGAATACTTAAACAGAGGATAAGAATCTTACTCTTTATTTGTCACCACATGGGAAGAAACATATCAATGCATGTGCTAGCCGACCAGTCTCCGCTACTAAATATTCATTTCAGAGATAATTGTCATCAACATGAAAGCTTATAAACACACATACAATATGTACAATGTTACACATTTTTGTCTTACAAATATCAGCTTAAGATTTTGCCGACTTGCTCTAGTAATCATATGAGTGAGCACAAGTGTCTAACTTATCATTTGTTCTATCTATCTACTAGTTGATGTGTTAAGATGCAAGTTAAAATGAGGTAGATTTTTATTTGAGACTGATTTGGAGTGTTTTCAAAAACTGAATGGCTATGATGTGAGCCACAATGGTGTGATGCTGATAATCTAGCAACCCTACAAAAGCCAATAATGAAACCAACACATAGTACACACTTTCATTCAACTAACAAACCATGTTGCATTAGTCAACATCTTGTCATAGAAGAGCATAGCTAATCCCCACGAATCATACAATATTGAAAAACTAGTTTAAAGGTGTATGTAGCTTGAAACAATGATAAGAAACATTACCCACTTTATTGAAAGTAGCCCACCATTTTTCTTGGAGAAAAACTTAAACATACCAGACATGCGAAAATCCATCCATCATAGGATCCTTTTTCCTTGCAACATGTTGGGAGCATAAGGAAGCCTAAAACAAGCAATCTAGACCATTCTTTGTCATTAAATATTTCAAAAAAGAAATTCATCAAGATAGTAGAAATGTAGAATATGACTACATGACTAGATATATTAGTGCAACATTAGTAATATAAAAATATTACAGTCAAGAAAAGAAAATTTCAGATAAAGTAAAAGTTAAAACAATCAGTATGAACACAAATTAAGAGTACAACATGGGAACCAACAAAATAACATGTAATAAGACTAGGATATTTCCATCCCATATACTGATGACCCATAAAACATATATGATGTATATGTTATTTGATGACTGACCTACTGATACTTATGGCTTAGCCTTAGACCACTCACATTTAGTAGAATCTACAAGACTAAGATGATAGATCTTCCTTGAAACAAACTCCAGTTGATCATCTCAAACAAAAGCAGCTGAAATAAAATATAAGTCTACAAGATTGTATGTGAACTGAATTTGGTTAACTTGCCATCGCTTTCAGCTAGGGATCATAAACTTGCCAATTTGCCAACTTGTGGGTTAACCAAAAGATAAACTAAAGAATTTTCCAAACCTCAATTTTATACTTACTCTTTTATGTAGATTCTGGGTCCCAACATTTATGGCTTCCAGTTAACCCCAAAACTAATTTATAAATAAATTTTTTCTGAAGTGAAATAAAAATCAAGACGTATAAATCTCATCTTTACTCCCGTTCTCATCCTCCAAACAAAACATTCTCTGTTCAAACAGTTTCAGGTCTCATCAGAATATCATTTAAAGACTTCATTCAGGCATTTTTACAAACAGTTCAAGTCATCAAGCTATCAATTTCTCATTCAGGCATTTTCACAAATAGTCAAAGAGCATAACTTTACCTCATCTCAGACTCAGCAACATGGTCAGACCTCAGCAGCGTTTCCGCGGGGTTAGGCAAAGACATTGGGGATCGTGGGTCTCCGAGATCCGACACCCAATACTGTAAGAATTACAATACTCTCAAGCTCAAACTGGTTTCTGATAAAAATGTCATCTTTTCCCTTATCTAACATGTAGTCCGATTCTGCAGAAAAACCAGAATCTGGTTGGGGACGTTCGAAACAGCGGAAGACGCAGCAAGAGCTTACGATGAAGCCGCGAGGTTGATGTGCGTGACTCGAGCCCAAACCAACTTCCCATACAACCTTAACACGCCAAAATTCCACAACTTCAAAACTCCTATCGTCGAATCTGACCGCTAAGTTGCATAAATGCTACATGGCATCACTCCAGACGACGACCCCGAAGCAGTCCTCAAATTTCCATGTCTTCGACGCCGCCAATTCGGAGAGCTGTTCGTCTTCGGAGAATTATTCGCCGGCGACCGAGCAATGTTATACGAGGCTAGAGGATGAAGACATTGAGCAGATGATCGAGGAGTTGCTCGACTACGGTTCGCTGGAGCTCTGCTCTGTTTGAGCCTTGTTTAATTTCGAACTGACCCAGAAATGTTATCGAAATTGAGATTTGGTCCTTTTTCACAGCTGACTAATGTGACCTTATTTTCATGAGCAGTTTATGTATATAATACGTATATACCTTCTTATTTACAGTTATTAACGTTATAAGTGCTAAAAAATGTAGTAAATTTGAAAGGACATTAGTGTGGATATGATTAAGGTGAGGTGGTTTCTTTTGAGACCCTTACTGTTGGGTGAGCCCTGAGACCCCACGGTAAATTTACGGTCCGGTCCGGTCCCGGTCTAATTACAGTCCGGTCTACGGTCCATAAAATTTCAGATTTACGGGTTACGGTCCGGTCCGGTTCAAGAAATTTACGGTCCGGTCCAGACCGTAATATAAATTAAATAAATATAAAATATTAAAATATATCATATAAAATAGATATGTATCAATAAAAAATAAAAAAAGACCTAAATGTTCCTGAAAATATTTAGAATATTTAATAAAATGTATATAAAGTTAAAAATATATATTATTTTGATTTTTTTAATTAATTTTTTAATTTAAAATTAAATAAAAATAATAATTACGGGTATACGGTCCAAACCCGGACCGGACCGTAATTGGACCGATCCGTAACGGTCCGGTCCGGTCCACGGTCCCCATTTTCAAAAATTTACGGTCCACCGGTCCGGATCGGACCGTAATTATCCGGTCCGGTCCGGACCGGTTGTGCATCCCTATAAATGAGGTCAATCTACACACGAGTCTCAAATCATATCATCATTTACTGTCAAAGAGTAATGCTCTTTTGAGACCCTTACAGTTGGGTGAGACCCTGAGACCCCATCATGGCCGTTGGTTGGGTGTGCTTTTGAGGTCCGGATTGTGCCACGTGGAGGTGAGAGAACAAAAACAGCAATCTCTCTCACCTCCGATTTCGAATTTCTCTCACCTCCACGTGGCACAATCCGGACCCCAAAAGCAAACCCAATCAACGGCCATGATGGGTCTTAGGGTCTCACCCTTTAATAGGGGTCTCAAAAGAGCATTACTCTACTATTAAATGTTGATACTTCCTTGCTAATCTTTTCTCGCCCGAATGCCTTACTTAAAGCAAACTAACCCCAAATTTGGGAGGAACAACATCTCCATTAACCCATCCAAACACTTAAATGTTGAGAGGTCTTCTACTTAAAATGGTGTTTAGGCCTTGCCTAAGTGCCATACAAAATCAATCTTCATAAGGATCAAATATTTAGGGACAAAGGGAAGTTAGGCTTCTTTTCTTGTTTCATAAAAGCATAACAAGTCACCACATTTGTCAAAAAGTGTACATCATCCATGCTCTGCAGATTCTGCCTCAATCTCTTTTTACAATTTGAAGCTATAGAATCCCATTTCATTTCATATATGTCATGCAAAGATTAGTTCAAATCTTGAATGCTCTTAAATGAAGCAAACTAGAGAGGGAGGTATGACAGGAAGCTGAACATAGCCTATGATTGGGACTTGGGAGGTTTCCTAAGTGCAAAATTTCCTAAATTGTGAAGTTTCCTAATTCGATTTGGAAATTCAAAATTATCACTACTACAACTCGGTGAAGGATTTTTATAACAAAGATATAAAATTTTGATAAAGATGGTTCTAGAAAATCGAGTCCCAGAGGATCTTATATAGTTTCTTAAAACTGGAGTGTTAGTAATATGGATGCCATTAAAAAATATGATTTTTCAGCCTATATATAGAGATCAAATTTGTTGTAGTCATTCACCCGAGCCTAAAACCTAAAGCTTATACATTCATTCGAGAGACTTGGAATCCGAAGGGGACTGTACAAATATACCTGTGCTATACTATATATGGATTGTATCATGTGAATTCATCTATTTTGGTGGACTCATGAACCCTTCTTGCATTCATTGATTGCATTTTTTCAACGCACCAGATTGTGTCAGCACATTAATGAGACATATCAGTTGCATATGTTCTGCACGTGATATGCACATGATAAATGCAATGATGTGGAGCAATCTGGTGCATTGAAAAAATACAATCAACGATGCAAGAATGGTTCATAAGTCCACCAAAATAGATGGATCCACATAATACATTCCCACAATAATATTGGCACTTGCACGATGCATGTATGGTTTATATTATAATTAAACTACGTACGGCATTTATCAACAACTAAAAGAGAACAAAGGAGGTAAAAATAATGAACCAAATGCGACTAAGTTTAGCCATCATTTTGTTGTTTGAAAAGGGGAGCGCCGGCCAGTAAAGTACTTGAAATTATATGTGAACTACCTTACCTTTTTTAATTATTCATGCCACCAATCACGTACAAAAACCGACTTTTTCTAGGGCTAATCAAGAAGAAGACACTGTAAAATACAAGTCGAGTTACAAATTATTGTATCCGTTAAGGATTGCAATAATTTGCAGGTGTTGCTATCTATCTATGAATTTCTTGCGTGAGAGGTTAAGGGTTTTAGTTACGAATCGAGATTCCATCAATTTAACAATTTCTAGCATAATTTTTACGAAAATAAATTGAAATGACATAGTATTGAGAACATATTAACAATTCTTTTGTTTATAGAATAATATTATACAATTATTAAAAGTATATGTATTCATTCATATAACTCAATGTATGACAATTACAAATGAGATAAATAATTTAAGGTTGTTATTCGATTAAAGAGTTATGCACTTTCTGGTTTGACAAAATTATTACTCAACAATGCACGCAACGCAAAAGAACTTGAGAAGATTTGGAGACGTATGAAGAAATTAATGATAGAATAATTTACACCTGAGATTAATGTTCTGCAACCAAAATCCAAAAAGATGTGCATCATAAAAATACAAATTCATTGAGGACATACACACAACAAAAATAGACGATAACATTCATTTAAAGAAGAGCTTCAAAACGTGGATGCATCGACACTAGTTGAAGTTGTAATAAAAAACGTTAGAGATATTAAATTGTTGGAAAAATTGGTTCAATTTAATGTGAAGAAAATAGATGATAAATGTCACTAAACGACGTAGTTTTGTGACAAGTAAATTTATCATCTAATAACACAATTGCCCGTCTGTGATGTGACAGACAATTGCCCGGGCAATTCCATCCAAAAAGGAGTGGGTGGTTTCAGACGTTTAAGAAGAGGTGGATGCTCTCCATGGAAAGAGGCGTGACTTCTTCCTCTTCACTTGTTGGTTTTGTGTGAATCAATTGAGAGTGAAAAACAATCTCCTGAGTTTTGGTAGTAAGTGTGTGAGTTGTGATTTGTGTGTGAGTTCAGTGAGTCCGGTGATAGTGGAAGACTGCTTTTGTTTCGCCTTCATCACATCGGTGCAGTGACGGAAGGTCCGGTTGTTGTATCCTGGGAGGTCGATTGCCATTCCACACCCAGCACCAAACGGGGTCAATTTGGCTTTAACGAGATTGCCGAGCAAGCCTCAATCATCTCGGTTTTATATCTATTCTCTTTATTTTGAATAATTTCGTTTGTTCTGTTCTGGCTTTGTTTTGCACTTGTTACTGTTGCTGTGTGTATTACTAATTCTATGCAGTAGTTCATTGGATCATTAGATTTAATTTAGAATTTGTTCAATGTCCAGTTGTCAACTGATTCTTAGATTAATCCAGTATGCCAAATGCATGATATAATGACTTTGTACTGCAGCATGTCTCCACGAACTAGTTGTATTTACATATCAATTTGATTGTGTTGACATGAATGTTATACCAATATTCTCAATTAATTAGTTGCTGCATGTTTATCAGTGCTAATTGTGTTAGTTTGTATTGTTAGCGACTGTGTTCTATAATTAGTTTGCATATGTGCTGTTAGGCTTAGTTTGTTGTCAGGATTATTACTTGTCATGATATTGCTGACTTTTTATGTTAAGTTGCTAATGGTTGTGTCAAGTTATTTTGCTTGTAAAGTTAACTGTTATGCGAAGTTTTACTGTGCTTTGTTAAAATTTTGTGATTAGTTTATTCATTGTTTAGTTATTTGCATAATTCCTGTCATATAAATTTCCAACAATATTAATACGAAGGAAGTTGCGCTAACACCCCTAGAGGTTAGAGATATTAATGCGAAGGAAGTTGCGCTAACACCCCTAGAGATACCGGTTGTTGAAGAAAATTATTGATTTACTCTAGAAATCACCGAAAAAAAGAGATGTGGTGTCTGATAAGATGATTTACACATTTGAATTTAGGAGATCAAAAAGATTAAGATACATGAAGTCAACAATGAATTCTTAAAAAAGTAGGGTTGACTGTCAGGTCAACCGATAGACATGATTTTACCTTGTACGTATGATATAAAGATACGCACGAAAGTTACACCGGATGATCATGTATTGGTCGTCGTAAGTAAAAGAGTTAAGATTGCAAAACTATACGAGGACGAAGTTTTTTTCTAAAAGAGAACTTAGTGTCGATTTCTTTGAAGGTAAAATAGACTAATGTGAGTAAATATCCATACGATCCAGGAGTAAAGGATGCAAGCTTATTGTGCAGTTTTACATCATATCCGCAAGCATATGGTTAGAAAATATATGCGATTACCATTTGAATGTTGTCTTATGTCCCAAAAAAACTTGGAGTCGAATTTTTCCAAAATAGGAGAGATTGATAAGGGCCTAAAATTGAACCTAGAGATCCAAACAAATCATAGTCTACTTAAATTAAAGTTAGGTTATTTTTTCCATATACATAATTAGTTTATTCTCACGAATTTACAATTTATGAATAAATAAAATCTCGAGTTTTTATCCCGTTGTATCTTTTACATCAAGTTATTGTTCTAAAAAATATGTAGCTTGACAATTTACGGACTTCCGATTCGTCAACATCCTTAGTAATTTATTCTAAAATACAAACACCAAAAATATTTGCAATTTAAAAAGTTTATATTCAATTAAAATAAAAAAAATAATAAAAATTAAAATAAGGGCATTTTCGATACGCAAATTTAGTATTATGATAATCGAATATTGACGATCAGGGTTAGGTTCTAGGAAGACATTAACTATTTGTTAGATGGAAGGACGAAATCTCAACCGTTGATTTGATTAATCTGACGGTTGAGATTAAAGTTAGTTTTTATTAAAGTTGGCGGTTGGATTTGCGAAAAACACGGGGCGGTTGGATTTGGAGGTTTTTTTACTTTTATTCTCATCCATTGGATGATTAGAAATCAATGGTCGAGATCATGTTCTACCGTCTCACACATATTTGATTGTCCTCCTAGATCTTTATCCTTGACGATCAATATCCGATATATTTCAATTCTGATTTTATGGTAACTGAAAATTGACTTTTTTATATACGGTTTTGCAAATCACATTGTTCAGGATTTGAAAATTAAATGTAAACATGGTTCATATTTTAAACTACGTTCCTATTTTTAAACTACGTTCCTATTTTTAAACTACATAGTTCACATGTAAAATAAAAGGCTTTAACTGATCTAAGGTGGTTCATCATTTCATACGTAGTTCAAAACTATGATATGTTTAGTTTTCAAAACCGTAAACAATATGATTTGCTAAGCTGTAAGAAAATTCAAAACCGTAAGTATTCATGTAACTTAAAATTAAGATTGAAATATATTGAATTATAATTTGTAATACTTGAAAAGTTAGATGTTATATTTACACTTCTAATAAATATCTAATTTAATTTTTAATAACCATCTAATTGTGTTAATTGGCTGAGATTACTTTATAGTTTCATAGGGTATGCCAAAACTGTAACTTTGCAGAATATGTTAAACTTACAAATTGATAGGCATTTAAATGGTATTTTATTAGTTCTGAATTGGTCTGAGGCAAAATCATACGGTGCTAAATTGAAATCATTAAGAGTATATAAACATTTGATACTATAACATAATATATAGTATTTGAATATAAAAAATTTAAAGCCATTATTAACGAAGTGCGGCAGAGCCGACCAACTTCTCGATTTTCCAGCCGTGAAGTGGTTCGATATTAATATACAAGCTGGAGCTCTGCTGCGCGTCTAAACCGAAATACATAAAAACATACATCAATCTATCGAGTTAGTTAAACTAATCAACAAAAAAAACCAACCATTATTTAAAAAAAATGCAAGAAAATGTTGGCTGCTGTCTTCACACCTAACCCTCAGGAACTAACCAGTTTGTTGACCAGGTCATCCATTAATTAGTGCATGACCCGAGTCATAAAACAAAAAGCTTCACCAAACATGCAACGATGCCAATTGCCATTGTCATTGTCTCTAAAACATAATTATTGCTGTCAAACACTTGCAATTAAATAAAGACAAACCTCCTCCACTATATATCATGACGTGAAACCGCACTGCTTCAAACTATACGGCCCGAGATGTGAAACAAGGTTGAAATTTTCTACCCATATTAATTTGTGCAAGGACTATTAGTTGGTATGCTCTTTCTAGCTCCTAATATACGATTGTTAAAATAAAACTTTTTTCGAATCAAATGGCTTAATATTATTGATTATTTAGATATACATTTCTTAATAGGTTGATTTGTAAAAATCTTTTGTGACTGTACTTGATGTAATTATGTAAATATCATTCATTTTATATTATTAATCAAACATTTATATCGTTAAGATGAAAGTTTTCATAGCGTGAAGGCTACAGATAAGAAAATATTATAGTAATTTTCTTTCAAATAAAATAAAAACTCCATTTGTCATTTTCATACTCTGTTTGATAAGTTATACTGCAACGTATTACTTAATCCATACCGACATGCAGAAAAACGATTAAGATGTTGCTGGGAAACGACATGAACATGTATAAATTCGAAGTTGATTAATTTTTGTATTTGAATAGAAATGGTGCAATTTGGACCCAATGATTTTTAGGTTCAACGAAAGCACACATTCCAACGCTTCTTTCACGTCAAACATTAAATTCTCCATACTCTATGTTAGTCAAAAACAAATGAAACACACTAAAGAGAGGTGATAATAAGTATGAATGTTAAATAATATTAATTCTTCAATTGTAAATGAAAATATATAATTAAACAATGATGGACATATTTGATATTTATATAATGTTTGAAACACAATGATTTCATTTTTTAACTTGAATTTACATTCGTTGACGTGACCAAACAAAATGACCAAATTTATATAAACAAAAAATCAACATAAAAAACAAGTCCGCAAGTATACAAATAAAAAGCAGACACGGAGACGAGACCAAACCAAAAATGTCGATTGTTGTACAACAGAAACAGAGACGAAACCAAACTAAGCATGTCGCATCCGCAGCAGCTCACATCTTCTACCCGATCCCAGCCTGCTTCCGTCGCGCACGCCCAGCCCCCGACGAACCCAAAGACGCACCTTCCACCACATCCACTTCCGTCTACGCGACAGACTTCGGCCCCTGCGTGCTCACGTGGACGCGCACTCTCCTGGGTCGGACTCTGCGGATCCAGCTGCAAAAGGTCGATTACACTATCAAGATCCGAAGCAAGCCTTTCCTCTTCTGGCGGAATCAGGGCTTTAAGTCGTTCGACGGTGAAGTTCAGGTCTTGTGGGATTTCCGTAGGTGTAGATTTGGATCGGAAACGGAGCCCGAGTCAGGGTTTTGTCTGGGACTTGCGGTGGGCGGTGAGCTGGGGTTTCTGATCGGTGATTTGGTGAAACCGGTTTATAGTATGCTAGATTGGGGATTGAGAAGAAAGGGACGAAGCAGGAGGGGCAGAGGATGGTGTTGAGAAAGGAGCATGTGAACGGTACTAGGTTTTTCAGAGCAGTGGCGGCTGTCGGAGGTGGAAGGAAAGTAAGGATTTTGATAGAGCATTTCTACTCAGGGAAGGATTCGGGGATTAGATTCAGCTTCGATGGGCTTTGCGTGTTGGAAATCCAACATTTGGTTTGGAAATTCCGAGGTAGCGAGCTGGTGGAGTATGAAGGGGTGTCTGTGAACGTGTCGTGGGATGTGTACAGCTGGTTGTTCCGCAGCTCGACTGATGCGAATGGGATGAGCGGAGTGTTTGTGTTTGATTTTGAGAATTTGACGTTGGGTTTGGAGGAGAGGAATAATGTGCGGAGGAGTGAGATGTGGTCGCTTAGTTCCATATCCTCATCGGGGTCGTCGTGGAGGAGTTCGGAGGATAGGGAGATGGGACTAGGCTTTTCGCTAATCGTGTATGCAACAAAGAGTTGAGTTGACAGCGTTTGAATAGAGAAGATAGCTATGGGAATCAAGGTGTACATTGTCGACAAATTGATCGATACAGATGATGAATGAGAGAGTATTGGAGAAAGCTTACAGGAAATATCACATGTTTCAATTGGAGCAGCCATTTACATATTCTCATTTTTAGAACTAGAACTCAAATTATATTGTTTGTTTTTTACACAAACTAGAAGTATTATCAAAATGAAAATTGTGTTTCTCCATTATTCCCTTATAGCTTGAATTAGCAACATATGTATCCTGTGCTGCGTACCTTAATAGCAACTGTGAGTCTTTTGTTTCAACTCGCAGCCTTGATCATAAAAAACACAGGCTCTCGACTGCTTTCATTATCTATGCTGCTGCTGGCAGATTGTCATTTGCAATGCATACTTATTCCTGTAATGTTAACACAACCAAAAACACATAACAACAAGAGAAACAATTGAAGCAGAACCATATAAATCATATATCCAAGTGTGCGAATTTGTAGCAAGAAAACTATGACGCAAAGGCTCATTTTCAGTGGTAAGGAAAAGAGAAGATTTTTACACTAATGAATGGCATATATGCGGCTAATCGTAATAACCTACCCAATGAAAAAGTAAATACTATATATGTTTAACAAAATAAGTGTCAGACACAAGCCTATCTGCCAAGGGGTTCCAGTTGAATTTCCATTCTGTCAGATGGATGCATGTCTTTTCCATTCCCTATCCGACTCGGACTCAAGAGATCTAAAGAATCATCTTCCTCTGAATTTCCAAGTACCCAATTGCTACGCCCGTAGCTTCTGTCTCTTCTTCTTTGTTGTTCTTTATATTCTAAGTACAAAACTGTTATACCAATGACCAGAAACCATGTTACTAGGGCCCATGTTAGGCCATGAACGTCTTCACTACCGTATCTATCTCCTAAATGCCTCATGCCTGTGATTAGTGCAGCCATCCCAAGCACAATTGCGCTCCTTCCAGAAATCACGTGTAGATATTCCCAATAAATTCTTTTTGGAGAGGCAACTTCCCCGTTTTCAGGTTTTTTAGGCCTCATAGATGCATTCACAAGCTGAATGCAAGCGAAAACGATAGCTATAGTTCCAAATTTTACATGCACCGATTCAAAATGGAACCCGCGAAGCTCAGCTACTGCAAACAGTAATCCAAGTAACACAATGGCCAGTCCTGAGTATTGAAGATACACATGAATCTGGAACCAGCCGTCCCCTTTCACGTGTTTCAAGTATCTAGCAGCCAATACTCCGCCTGGAAGCAAAATTCCCCATGCTAGAAACATCATAAAACCATGAACAGCTAAAACCGGCCGCAGATCTTGTTCCGCCTCCGCAGAACCATGCAAAAGCAGAATCCTAACAGGTCTGTTGCTAGTAACAGAATGCATATTTCTCTCACTCAAATTCTCATCTGTCCATCGGGCACCCATTGCCCAAACCATTTTCAGCGGAGTAGTGGGCTCAATGATGTTATTACATTCTGGTCTTTCATCTCGCTTGCACGCTGGCTTGAGAGGTCGAGAAAACTCCATGGTAATTATACCATTTTCTGATTTGCATCTTACGTAGGTCAGGTTTTCTTTTGTGGGATGTATACCCGAAGCGTCTTGCCCATCTATCCAATATGAGTTAACCTTTCCCACACCATCGAATTGAACCAAGCTACATATGCAAAGCTGCCGACCATTCGACTTCCAAATCCAATAGCTAAATACCCACTCTTTTTTTCTCCTCGAGCAGCGATGGAGATCGAATCCTTGTCAAAGTCCAGAAAAAGGTAACTTGCTGATCATCGAGAAGAACACTGTTGTTATACATGTCAGCCAAGCCACCATCGACAACTTGAACTCTCCATCCCATCTTCGGCTGAAATAGGGACTGATAGTAGACTCGATCTGGAGTATTCCTACCGGGTGCCCAAGTCAACTCATACGGGCTTGATGGAACACCTTCCACATCTGGCCCTCCAGCATAAATGATCTCAGACTTGTTCCTCAAAGTCGCATTTCCTCCTAGAATATCAGACGTAATATAGAACGCAACATCATGACCAGCTTGTATAGAGAACTTCACTGGAACTCCCCTCTCCACTCTCAGCACCGGTGCTTCTTTCCTATTGATATAGATAACTTTTGCAGGGTTCGGAGGATTGGGGTAATGTAAAGCTGGACCAGTAGAAACAAGAAGAGGAACATTTGCATCTGCAATAATCAAATCTTGATCCTCCTTGTCCGCAGCATCCAACGGCCCAAGACAGTCATTCACATGCTGCGACAGATTAAGCTTCAAATACCCAAAAGCCATTTGCCATGGACCACCGTGGTTCTGCGGCAAATAATAAGGTCGGAGAGTATCCGGCGGTCTTATAATTCCCAGGGCCCAAATTACAGTCATATTCTCCGAACTATCAATCTGCAAGTCATAATTCTTATCAACGGACTTCAACGGCCTTTGGTACCTGATAAACGAGACTCCATCTTTCCTATGCCCATAAACTAACCTGGTATTATTAACCAAACCAACTGGATCTGAATTCTCATAAATAGTATCAGGACAAACCCCGTGCCAACCCATCTTTATTTATCATACACTCACTATATGCAGTAATGTAATAGTCATCTGCAAAAGGCATTCCTTCTTCGGTAAAGCCAGTAACCGCAACATCAGCATTGATCATCAGCTCACTAGTTTTATTCGGGTTCGCCCACCCAAAAGCCATATAATTGATCGTCCCAGTAGCAGCCTCAAGTCCAATCTCAACTAAATCTTCCCTCTCCTTCAAAGTCCACCGAAACCTATAATCAGGTGACAAAACCTTACAATTCTCAAACATAGTCGGTTGCTCATAAACTCTAGTCTCCGTTCTTTTATCATCAGAATCCGGAGAAGGCGCTGGAGCAAAATTAAACCTTCCATTGGAATCAGTAGAACTGGAACCATTATTTAACAGAACATGGCCAAAATCGGCAGCTTGGGGAACATCCCAAACAGCCAAAACGGCCATCTGATCCCAAGTAACATTGTTTCTCAAATGCACAACCAAACTTTATTCTTATAAGTCTTATTCAACCTATCATCAGAAATCACAAAACCAGCAGTGATGTTGTCAAAATCAGGAGCTGAAGCACCCCACCAGAACACATCTGAGCCTTGAAGCATGTCAAACTCATCAACTCTGAAAGAACAGTCATCAATAATGCTAAATATACCTCTGAGTTGGTGCTGGACCATCACAAACTCCGATTGGAAATCAATTAGGTGTGAGTTGCGCGAGCATCCAGAGGCAGCCGGATCCGCTTGACAGGGACGGAATAGGAAAATACCAAGTAGGAAAACCCACGGAATAAGCGGTTTCCGAGACATGCCCAGATCGGATCGCGATGGATTCGATCAATCTGTGGATTGCGTAAAGTTGGGTTCGCGCGGCGGAGAAGGCACGAGAGGAAGATGTCAGGGTGGAGGTTGGTCGGCAATTTTTAGAAAGCGGCCGTGTAGGGGTAAACTCGTAATTTACGGTCACAGCCCGGCCCAATAACCCGAAGGACTGGGTTCTTAACAAATGCTTGAAGAACAAATTGGTGAACTTAGTTTAAAGAAGAGCAAGAGAGGCATGAGTAGTGCTCTTTTGAGACCCTTACTGTTGGGTGAGACCTTGAGACCCTCATCATGGCCGTTGATTGAATTTGCTTTTAGCGTTCAGATTGTGCCACGTGGAGGTGAGAGAATAAAAGCAGCAATTTCTCTTACCTCCGATTTTCGAATTTCTCTCACCTCCACATGGCACAATCTGGACCCCAAAAGCAAACCCAATCAACGGTCATGATGGGGTCTCAGGGTCTCACCCAACAGTAAGGGTCTCAAAAGAGCATTCCTCAGAGAGGCATACCACACAAGAATATAGATGAGCCAAGTTTCTTAAGATTCACCATATGCAAGTTTTTCGATGTGTAATTTTTTCACAACATTTTTCCTTTAAAAAAATATTACATTTAAAGTTTCTTATTTTTGCATATTTAAAATATGGGTTAATTACGGAAAAATCAATCGTAACTGTTCAAAAATACCCGTAAAGAAAAAGTTTGTTATTAATCCCCCGTAAGCTATCATATATTGCCCAAAATCTCCATAAGAAATATTTTGTTATAAATCACCCGCAATTTTCCTTATATTGCATAAAATTATCAAAAAAAAAGCAACAAATCAGTGTTGTGAAACCCGATCCGGTAGTCGACCCGGCTATGTCACTGGGTCATTAAGTTAAAGGGTCAACCCGGGTCAACCCTGGGTCAATGCTTATATCAATAATATAATATTTAAATGTATATACAAATTCAAAAGTATATTTATCAATTTTAATTCTCATAAAGTGTTAAGTAAATGAATTTAAAAGTATATTTATCAATTTTATTTCTCATAAAGTGTTAAGTAAATGAATTAGGTCGGGTGCTTAGAGTTTCTAGAGCATTGAAAGGGGTCTAGGGTTCGAACCTTAACGTAGGAGATTTTTGGAAAATTAAAAATCAGTTCAATTGGTTGGGTCAAAGGGTTAAACCGACTGGGTCAATTGCATTTTCTGTCAATAAAAAAACCGATCCGATTAAGTCCTCGGGTCCCGGGTCAACCCGCCGGGTCGGGTCAACCCGCCGGGTCGGGTCAACCCGCCGGGTCGGGTCAACCCGCCGGATCGGGTCAGGTTTAATAATACTTCAACAAATTGATGCGAAATACTCAATTTTTAAAAATATGAATTATATAAGATGGAGTAAAGTCCAAGAAGGACATTGACACGGTGAGACATAATTTTCACCGTTAATTATTAATAATTTAACGGATGAAATTTAATCAAAAAATAACCGTCAAATCTAACCGCCCAATTTAATTAAAACCAATCACCCATCAAATTATCAAGTCAACTGGTAAGATTGTAGCATTCGGTCTTACAAAATATATTGTTTCTCTTGATCTTAACCCATATTAGATATTTTGTATATTAAAACATATTATTTTTAATTAATTATATACCATTTGTTTTAGATGATTAACACCTAGGATTAAGTTCTACAAAGATAAACAAGTTTTTATGAGACGGAAGGGCATCATCTCAACCACTAATTTCTATTCATCCAATGATTGATATTGATAACCGTCATTCTCAACCGCCCGTATATTTTTCTAATTCAAAAACTTATTTTAATTCAAAATTAATTTAATCACAAACGTCGAATTAACCAAAACCAATGATTGAGATAATGTCCTCAAATCTTACAAAACTTTAACGTCCCCCAACATCCGAACTCTTAACACCTATAATATCTTCACAAATTAAGAAAAATATCGCAAATTAACATCATTCTTTTATTGAAAATAAAACTATTTTAAATAATATACAACCACTGATTAATAATAATTTAACAAATTTTGATATTTTGATAAAAAAAGCCACCAAATTCTTATATGATATAACCAATTCACCACATTATTTGATTGAAATATTACTAACTTTTTTAATCTTTTAATTAATCAAATCAACGACTATTCCCAATTCGTCTCAAATTTTAAATCATCCCAATACTTCACGCCACTATCCTTATAATGCGATATTTCAATCACCACTTTAATGTAATATATAGTATTATTTTTATTACAAGACACTACCCTTATATTAAGTGATTTTTACTTTATTACATTTATAATCACTTCTGTTATCAGTTCACCACCTCTGAAAATAAAGAGGTGGTTAACTGATTATGAAAGTAGCCACAAAGATATTTATTGAAATTTCACATTACATAAGTGATCACGTCTATTAGTTCTTATTATGTAGATTATGGTCAATCTTATAACTAATGAAACTAATTATATATGAGTACATGAAATAAATAAAAAGTGATAGACAGACGAATATCTAGTTGTACTCATTTCGTAGTAGAAATCCGTCCGCCAAAGGCCTCTGTGAGACAAAAGATAACTTCTGCCTCAAAATAGAGAAAGCTGCAGGAAATTTCATACCTTTGGCCTCTGCCTATCTCGCCGCTACCAAAGAACTCCAGATCTGATTGCACCGGTTTTGACACTTAGGTTAGGAAGTTGCATAATATAAGGTTGATTATATGTCACACATGCACATAATGATTTAGAGCTTTCCATAACAACTTTACTTAGCCATAATATGCCATTATATTAAGTTAAAGAAATTTCCCATACCCACGATATAAAACCAAACAAGTCTTGACATCCATTCTCAATGGATTCAATGAATTCTATGCAACTTCGAGCATCGACTACTCACTCGATACTGATCCATTTTGTCGTTCGAATATTCAATCTTATTGTACAGCTTGCAAGTAATTTTATCAAGACTTGAACTATTTGATTCAATGAACACAACAAAGCAAAATTGGCTTTTGAAGATGAGACAAATCTTATTTTCTTCACACTTACAAAATATAAAAATTTCCAACAATCCCCCACATTAAGAAAACTGAATAGTAAAACTTGCTTAACATAAAAGGATTGGGGGAATTGGTATGATAAAAGTATGATTGGTTTTAATAACAAGTAAAGAAAAGTAATCAAGGACTTCTACTTCACCCCTAGGATATATGATAGTTAACACACTCAATTTCCTAACACAAATCACAATTAGATTGATTCTTATGGCCCACTTTTGCTCCATCCTTGGAAGTTGGATAACGCGCTAAAAGGTTTCAATTCTCAAGCGTTAGTTCTATTAAACCATGTGGACTTTAAGTGCACAACCTCAAGCTTTCGCTCTATTAGAAGTCACTTAAACTCAACACCAAACCTAGCCTATCACCAAGATTAATTATTGCTCTCGCGCACAATGGACCCTCAAAGTGACATTGATATAGTTACTACCATCACAAATCATAGAAAGTTAGTTCACTTTGGCATGTTAGAGATAATCTAGTTGTAGTTTGATAAGTTGTTTTTATTAATTATGTTTGATTTGGTCATTAGTGAGAGTCATGTTTTGTCCTAGTATTTAAGACTTAGTTACTTAGTGGACTAGATGGTAACCGTGGATCTAAATTAGTGGGTTTAGTGCTACGTGGGATTAGGAGTTTGTAACCTATTTAAAGTTATGTTTTATCTATGAATAAGAGGCATAGTGATCGGTTAAAAATCTCTCTCAATTCTCGTTTAAGTTCCAACAATTGGACTCAGAGCCGGGTTATTGTAATGGTAAAAATCGGTAGCAGCAGTACTACTGATGAGGAAGTGATGTCAAAGTCAAAGACACAAGTAAGGGAGACAGCAATTTCCCTTCAATATCCAATACTGAATAAGCATAACTATTGCACCTGGGTGATTTGGATGAAGGCTTGTTTGAAAGCTCAAGGTGTGTGGGATGCCGTAGTGTCTCAAGATGTTGACATGAAAGTGGATCAGATAGCGTTGACAGCCATATTTCAGGGAGTGTCTGATGAAACACTCACTCTCCTCGGTGATAAGGAGACAGCTAAGGATGCCTGGGACACGCTTAAAATCAAATTTATTGGTGCTGATCGTGTTAAGGAAGCGCGTGCTCAGACTCTCAGATCCGAATTTGAAGGATTACACATGAAGGATATGGAAAGTGTTGATGATTTTTCATCTCGTCTTACGAGGCTGGTAAATCAAATTTGGGGACTAGGAAAAGATAGAAGAAACCTATGTGGTAAAGAAGTTCCTTCGGCCCGTTTCGGAAAAATATATGCCAATTGTTTCTACCCTTGAACAATTTAGAGATATGAAAACAATGACGATTGAAGAAGTTATTGGTCGTTTAAAAGCGTATGAGGATCGCCTTTGAAATACAGGGGACAATGATGTAGAACAACTTATGTTAGCCAATTTAAAGAATGTGGACAGTACAATTCCGATAAGAATTTCAAGTTTGATATCAAGAACGTAAGGTGCTTCAGTTGCAACAATTATGGGCACTATGCTGCTGATTGTGCGGTACCAAAAAATGATGAGAAAACTCTCCTTACTGAGCAGGTGGATGATGATGAACCTGCCTTTTTATGAGTTGAGTACTGGAGAAGAAGATGCAACAAGAGTAGGTGAGTGAATGTTAGAGATAATCTAGTTGTAGTTTGATAAGTTGTTTTTATTAATTATGTTTGATTTGATCGTTAGTGAGAGTCATGTTTTGTCCTAGTATTTAGGACTTAGCTACTTAGTGGAGTAGATGGTAACTCAAGAGTAAAGATAGAATTGCTTAGGAGATGATGTTGATATTCAATCCTTCAAGTTCTCATCCTTTGTCATCTACTCTATGATTTCTTAGATATCTTTAGGTTTATGAATGTTTGAACTTCCAAGAATCCCTCCAAAAATTGTTGAGGAATCTATTTATACGAATGAGCAAAATCTGTGTTTTTAGACCTCCTAGCCCGAGCAACCACCTTGCTCGCCTGAGATAAGAGCTTCCCTCTTGGCTTGCTCGGCCGAGTACTCCTCAGCTGCATGGGTTGCTTGGCCAAGTAATCTTTTACTCCATAGGTTGCTCGGCCGAGTAAACTTCTTGCTCGTGCGATGAAGATCTCTCTGACTTTTGAATGTATGAATTTGATGGACTGCTCGGCCGAATACTCTTCCTTCCACATCCTTTCTCGGCCGATTAGTGTCCATGATGGTCAAGTCCATGTTGACTCTCTTGAAACATCTTCCACTCGGCCCTCCTATGCTCTACTCAGACGAGCAGTCTCCCGTGGCCTCTTTTGTGCGCTTTTGTGCTCGAATTTGCTCTCTTGCACTTGAATGCTCCATGGTTATACTTCTTGAATAAATCCTAAAATAAGCTTAAGAAGTATCAATTCTTTCACAAAGTAATCAAAAACAAACAAGAATCAAAGGTAGGATGCGTTCAAATGTTAGTATATTTGTATGCTATCATAGACTGCCTATCACCCTTTCATATTCCAACTGATTAACACTTTCTTTCATATTCTTAGACAAGTTTTATGAAATATCAATTGGAGTTTTAGACACTCCGGAACTATCCTTTCCAAATTTATCTAGAGTCTTATTAACGTAGTGGGACTGACTCAATATGAGACCATCTGTTATGCGTGTAATTTTAATTCCCAAAATCTCATCAGCCAGCCCCAAATATATCATATCAAACTTAGAGTTTAATATTGTTTTTTTATTTTATCATGCCCTCATTGCTACCCATAATTAGCATATCATCAACACGAAAACACAAAATCACATATTCATGATAAATGTTCTTAATGTAAACACATTTATCACACACATTGATTTGAAACTATTTGACATCATCACAGTGTCAAATTTTTCATGCCACTATTTTGGCGCTTGTTTTAGACCATATAGATATTTAACAAGTATACAAACTTTACTCTCTTATCCTGGCACAACATAACCCATCAAGCTTTGCAATGCAGCTATTACAATTATCATTCTGATGGAAGTGATTCTTGTAACTAGAGAAAATGTATAAAAGTAGTCTAGACCTTTTTATCTATACCCTTTGACTACAAGTCTCGCCTTGTACTTATCTATTTTTCCATCTACCTTCATTTTCCTAGTAAACCCACCTAGAGCTAAGTGGTTTATTTCCAGGAGGAATGTCAAATAACTCCCATGTATGATTGTTAATAATGGAGTCAATTTCACCTTTTATGGCTTCTTTCAAAAAAGGGTTAATTACGGATAACCACCCGTATAATATGCTATATTTCCACCAAACCACCCCTATATTGTAATAATACATTCCACCACTCTTATAAGTGTAAAATTTCCAAAGAACCACCTCAGTTAACGGCAGTTAACGGAGAGGTGGTTAAATGGAAACAAAATTGATTATAAAGGTGGCGAAGTGGAAACATATTTATTATAGAGGTGGTGTATTGTAATAAAAATACTATTATTATATTAAAAAATTAATATATTTAACGGTAACGGTAACAGTACAGTGCGTGGGTGGTTGATTGGAAATTTTATACTTATAAGGGTGGTGGAATGTATTATTACAATATAGGGGTGGTTTGGTGGAATATAGCATATTATACGGGTGGTTATCCGTAATTAACCCTTCAAAAAAAGACTCTCAACAGAGTTCACAACCTCGTGATATGTTCGAGGATCTGCCTCTATCATACATGTCAAGAAATTAGGACAAAAAGACTTTTCGAGTCTAGCTCGTTTACTACATCTTAGTTCTTCAGAATCAATCTCATTTTCAGGTTCCTCTTCCTGAATTGGGGGATGGTTCTTCAATTTCTTCAGGAGATGATTTCTGGTTAGGAAGATCCAGATTACTTAACATACCTTTGTACGAAATTCACATTCAAAGAGTCGTACATTCTTTTTGAATCCAAAATATTATTCTTATGAATTTTTGGATTCTATAATCTGTAAACCAGGAATCTATACGCATTATTGTTATGGGCATAACCAATGAAAATGCAATTAATGGTTTTTGGTCTTATTCTCATCTTCTTAGGACTTGGTTCCAAGACCTTAGCAAAACACCCCCACACTCGTAAGTGTTTATAAAAAGACTTTCTTCCTAAAAATATTTCATAAGTAGACTTGTCCTTTCTTTTGCGAGGTATTCTATTTAAGAGATAATTTGCTGATAAGATGGCTTCCCATTACAATGACTGGATTCGCCCTGAACTTAACAGCATTGCATTCATCATATATTTTTGTGTTCTGTTATTTCTTTCAGTAACACTATTAGTCCGAGGTGCGTATTTTCACGGACTTAGATATGTTGACTACTAAGTCATGCGGCGCTTAGCTAGAACTTCTACCCAAATTAGCTAAGAAAACCTCCCCCAAAAGTTGACTGATGCGCTAAGGCAACAAGAGAACTTAGAATGCCAATAACTTAGAGAACTTGAGAGCATTGAGAGTTTGTGTGAATGATTTGTATTTCTGAGATGGTTTCGAGCAAATGACTCCTCCCCTATTTAAACACTTACACCTCCTCAATAGACGATTGGGATCATTTCGATCCAACGACTATAATTACAAGTCTAGATTATTTTAAGGAATATTCCTAACATATTCCACGAGATATTTTCAAGTGAACGTCTTCCCGAAGCTTCCACATTCTTCCATTGGTTCCACAAGCTTCCTTCAGGTACCAAGGCCTTCCACATCTTTCAAAACTTGGGCTGGATTTCCCTCTCCTTTGGACTAGTCTACACGGGCTAGCCTTTGGACTAAGGGATGGGCTAAGTCACTCAGTCCAATTCCTTTGTCATGGCCCGACTTAACCTCATTTTCCAAGTCTTAAACAACGATCGTGACATCCTCCACCACCTAGTCCGTCGACGTCCTCATTGAGGTTTCCCCTCGAACTCTCGAATTTTGTTTTTGAACTATTAATGGGATTCGACGGGTTCCCAATTCGTGTCACTTGTTGGAAGCTCTTCCAAGAGCTTTTCTGACCTTTTGTATGATTGGGTAGGGATCTCGTACCACCCCATGTGACCCTTGTGGAGCATGTCTTGCCTCCTTCGCATATTGAGGTTGAGCTTGATGAATGCTTTGTCTCTCACACGAAACTCCACATGTCTCCTCTTTATGTCGCCCACTTCTTCATTTTCTTCGACGCCTTGTCCATGTAAGATTTTGCGATGCCGGCCTGCTCGTGCCATGACTTAGCCTCTTTAAACACTGTTGGACCTGCTCTATGTACGTAGTTGGACACTAAAGTTTATGGAGTGAGCGGTTGTTGGCTGGTGGCAAGCTCAATGGACTCTTGTTTGTGAACTCGCACCTTTGTAAGTTGTACGAGAATTGTGCCACGTCCAAGATCTTTGCCGAATCCTTTTAGTTGGCGCTCACAAAATCTCGTAAGTATAGCTCTAGTAGAGCATTGACGCTCTCTGTTTGCCCGTCGATTTTTGGATGGAAGCCCGTCGAAAAGTGCGACTCCAACCTTATAAATTTAAAGACCTTCGTTCAAAACTTTCCTGTGAAACAAGGGTCACGGTCACTCAAAATGTTCCGAGACAATCCCCACAATTTCACCACGTTCTTAAAGAACAATTGGGCTACCTCATCGGCTGTGCAGTCCTGAGGGCTGGTATGAACGTTCCATACTTAAAAAATATTCCGATTAGCACCGTGATGCTTCCGAATCCCTCGATTTCGGCAAGACACTTATAAAATACATACTAACGCTCTCTCATGGTCGGTTCGGTACCGCCAGTGGCTCCAAAAGTTCTCCAGGTAACTGATTGTCCAACTTTTCTTGCTAGCACACAAGGAAAGTCTTTACATAAAGCTCGATCTCGTCCCTCATGTTTTGCCAATAATATTGCGCGTCGATCAAAGCTCTTATCCTCCTTTAACCTAGAAGGCCTGCCCATTTTGTGTCGTGACACTCTCGAGTGATGCTTCGCCTAAGTCCTTCAAACTTCAGCACGTAATTTCTCTGACCCTTTATACAAAGTTACCCATCCTCCACCCAAAAGCTCTTTGTCTTTCCCTCCTTGGCCATCTCCACCAACATCTTGGTGACGGGATTGCACACATGTCCTTCTCAGTTGATCTCCAACATTCCCCTTTGACTTGAGATATGGCCACAAGTTCTACCTTGCAAGTTAATGCATTCGTGACAACATTCACCTTGCATGGCTTGTACTCGAACACCATGTCAAACTCCGCTAAGAAGTCTTGTCACCTTGCTTGCTTTGGACTTAACTTATTTTGGGTGATGAATTAACTCGTCGTCACATTGTTCGTCTTCACCACGAACCTCGATCCCGATAAATAGTGTCTCCAAACTCGCAAGCACTGGACTATAGCCGTCATCTCTTTTTCTTGCACAGTGTAGCGGCGTTTGGTTTCGTTCAACTTCCGACACTCAAAGGCTATTAGATGACCTTCTTATACATGCACTCTGCCAATGACAAAGTTAGATGCGTCGGTGTGGACCTCATAAGGCTTAGTGCAATCCGGTAAGGCAAATACCAGTTCTCTTGTAACGGCATCCTTTAACACCTGGAATGTCTCTTCGTACTTTGCCGTCCACTCCCAAGCCTTACCCTTCTTCAACAAACCATTAAGGGTGCGCCAATGGCTGAATATCCTTAGATGAATCTCCGATAATAGTTCACCGATCCGAGGAATGACCGCAACTCGGTAACCTTCTTTGGTGGTTCCCACTCCTTAATGAACTTCACCGTTGCCTTGTCCATTATAAGTTGTCCCCCTTTGATGACTGCACCAAGAATTGTACATTTTGTCTCGTAAACGAGCACTTCTCCTTTTTGACGTATAACTCGTTCTTCCGAAGTACTTGGAATACAATCCTTAGTTGCTCGATGTGTTCCTCCAACGTGCTACTATAGATGACTATGTTGTCCATATAGACTACCACAAATTGATCCAAATATGGATAAAAGATCATGCTCATGAAGGTGGCTGGGGCATTCTTACCGAGTCACGCAAGCGGTCTTCGGCTCATCTCCCTCGGCAATCCTTACTTAGTAGTAACCCGACGGAAGATCTAGTTAGGAGAAGTAACTTGCATGTCCTAGCTGATCAAACAAGTCAACAATAAGAGGAATGAGATATTTATTCTTAACGGTTACCTTGTTTAGCGCCCGGTAGTATATAAAGTCGTAATGATCCATCATGTTTCTTCTGAAACAACACCTGTGCGCCGTAAGGGGCCTTCGATGGTTGGATGTACCCCGCATCCAACAACTCCTTGAGCTGTCTCTGCAATACTTCCAACTCCGGCCGAGACATTTGGTAGGCGCCTTCGCCGGTGGTTGAGCCCCGTATACAATTTGATGTGATGGTCCACTTCCCTTCTAGGTGGCATCCTCTTTGGCAACTCGGATGACATTACGTTCTTGATTTTCCCCAAAACTTCCTGAACCTCGGACGGTATCTCGTCGACTCCTTGGTTGGGTTCTTCGTCCACCTTGATAGATGCTAGCCACGTTTCTTGTCCCTCCTTAAGGCCGTGCTCAATTTGTTGGGTTGTGGAGACTAATTGGGTTTGGCCCAAATACATTAGGGTTTATGTTACGATTTTGTTACTCTTGTATAAATATAAACATATTGTAGTAGTGTGTAGGTCCAGAACACCAAGCAAAAGCCTTTAGCCGTCTCAAGAATTCAACATAGTGAATCCCTCTCATAGCTTGGTTCCCCTAGATTAGTTACATAATTTTGGCGATACTAGGTTAACAAAATTGTGTCCTATTAATTATATATTCTTTTATTTTTTTGAGTATTTGTCCGTAACGTTGTTGCGATCCTAACACTTTATCGCTATATGTATTACTTTCTCTTATTTAACAAAACATAATCAATCCCAAAAAACCCCACTTGACATTTTTGACAAAAACTAAATTTGTCCTCACTCCTCATCGATTCAAAACTATGCTAGACTCACTTTAAAAGTACTCTCTTTTTGATATTAAAGATTATAATAGTTAATGTTTTTTTTCATAAGTAATATAGGAAATAGAGCAAGAGGGACACATATATTTTCGTAGGACAGTAGAACATCATCTCTATCATTGATTTCTATCAATCCAATGGTTGATATTTATAACCGTCAATCTCTAACCGTCACGTATTTTCTGCTTATTCATTTTAATTTTAATTAAAATTAAAAGTAATTTAAGTTCACCCGCTAGATTAATCCAATCTAACTATTGAGATTAAATCTTTCCATCTCACTAAAATTATTTGTTTCTCTTAAACTTTACCCACCCAAATATATAAAAGTGATGAATTCTTCAATCTACTAATTAAGTGTAAGCAAGTACAGTGATGTAATATAAATTTATAAAATGATTTCCGTTGCAGCGATTTCTTAAACCAAACCACACAGGATTGCATAATCATAACTAGGAAATGGACTAAAAATACACATATTTTGTAGGTTAATAGGACATCATCTAAATCATTGATTTTATCGATCTAATGGATAATATTGATAACCGTCAATTCCAACCATCCGTGTTTTTGAAAATCCAATCGTTATATTTAATTAAAAGCCAATTTAATCGCAACCGTTGAATTAATCAAATCAGCAGTTGAAAAAATCTTAATATCTTACAAAAATATATTACCTTAACTCTCTCACAATTGTGTACAGCACAAATATACTTTTTATCTTCTCAACAAACTCTGACACGGAAGTCTCCAAATACCTTTGTAAAGAAGTCCTCATATGGCGTTCTACTCCGTAATATTCCTTTGTATAAAGAGCAATGTTATATGCACCGATGGTTAGAAAGATATAAATGTCCTTTTTCCACGCTTAAAGTATTTCAAAGTTGTAGGTGTATTACAGTAAATTTATTGAATTAACTAAAATATCTTTTGGGGATTTCCCTTGCACAAAATAGAATGAAAATTTATATATCAAATAACTAGAGATGGTTCCTCCTAGGCTGGGATTTCTCTTGCTTCACCAATTTTTTTCTAGTTAAACTTTTTGCAGGAAAAAAGCAAATTTATTCAGCAAAAGGGAACCAAGGACACTACAAACACAGTAGAAAGATACAACCCAAGGAAACCAGAGTGCCTAGACACATCGACGAATACTTGTTTTTCAAATCAATATGTACATTCTAGTTACATTTCCATCAATAACAGAATCAAGAACTTTCTCTCCTCTTCATATATTGCTTCAGAGTGATGCTAACTCCGCAGCAATGTGAATATACCACTCCATAGTCACAGCTATCATTCTGGACACAACTTGAAGAAAAACATGGTCTGCTCCACACTCATAAAGTTCAACTCTCAATAGACTTTGAACAAACGGTCAACTCAACAAAAACTCTTTCAAACACTATGGTTCGGATGACAGCCTTCAATGGTTCGGATGTTCACTTGTTCCAGATTGTAAATGATCGTCAGGAACTCTTGAAACCTGGCTGTACAAACTCCTTCAGGCTAGAAAGTGGTGCTTTTTTTCAGATGTGACTGACAGATTTTGGGCCACCCTTAAAATAAAATAACTATTAAAACATTTGCAAGAATATTTTGTTTTACACAGATGCGACTGTTTTGGTCAAGCAAAGAAGAGATGCAGGGAAGGAGCATTTTTGATAGTCAATACCTAAAGTCTCAAAAATTGAATATTTAGGAATTTAAACTGTTCGTTTTTTATAAAATAGCACAAAAGTATATTATGTGCTGAGGACCTACTACTGGCTTCTCCTTTTACCCCTGCTGCTGTCGACACCTCTGTGACTGTCTTGGCCATCTCTTTCTTTGCTTGAACTGTTTCTTCCACCAGCAGTGCTGTGGGCATCATGAATTCTGTCTCTGTGTCGATCCCTACTTTCGTAATTTCTGTCACGGTCCTGATCGTCATGATGACCAGTAATTTTGGTGTGCCTGTCTCTGATTGGGATTTTGGGCGGTGGACTTCGACTTCTACTTCTGTGTCGCTTTCTTGAACTGTGCCTTGAATCGTCTTGTTTATTCTTCTTTTCGCCAGACGGCCTCACTGATGTTTGAGAGAATAATATGGATATCAAAACTCGTGTATATAATCCAAACATGAGCAGTCAAAGAAACATGCATATTTTTTTGAATAAATAAGGATCACCTTTTGAGGAATCAACATCAGGAAATGATAGTCCATATTCTACTTGTAGCCGTTTTCTATGGACATCTACCTTTCGCTCTATATCTTCTGGATCTTTTATCCCCCTGTCTTCAAGCGATTCACGGTATTCCATCAAAGCAACCTCCAACGATCTCATCTTCTGCCTGTCAGATTATTCAAGCACTGAGCAGTCAGTCAAGCCTACACAACAAAGCTCCCTCCATGTAGTTTCATACAAGTACAATAATCCAGCATTCAATGCCAAGTTAAGGTCAGAACACATTGAAAGAGCCAAACATCAGATCAAGACATCAAATAAGCCAACTAGGACAATAAGTGATACCTTTGTTCCTCGCTGGTTCTGGTGTCAGGTTGAGTCATGCTAGTATCAGCTACAGATGCAATTCCGTCACCTTTACTGAGGTCATCCTCAGCGCCCTCACTTCCAGAAGAATAACTCAGGCCAATGCCTTTGTTAGTTCTTTTATGTTCATCGTCACTTCCTTCATCATCCCTTGTCCACTTGGAGACCGGTAAAACGGCATCAATCTTGCTCTTTCTTGAAAACACTGCCAGTTCAGGTGGAGGTATTTGAAAAGAGGAAGTCAGAGGTGTAGAAATGTGGGCATGTGAGGGCATTTTCTCATCTCCATACTGATTCCAAACAGATGAAGCTAGAGGTTCCGTGTGGTCCTCCACATCTCTGATGGAGCTGGTGTGCCTTGAACTTGATTGAGTTGGCATGTATTTCAATGTAGTGTCTACCTCGCTGCCCCTTTGTTTTTCTGCTTCCTCTAAACTGAGCAAACGAGCAACCATCATTTCTCTGCCCCCAAAAAGTGACAAACCGTTGTGCCTGCAGCGTCTTGCTAGCTCGGCAATGGGAAGATCAAGCAACTCTTTAATCGCTGCCCCTTTCCCCATGGCTAATGAGCCATCTGGATTGATCTTACTTCCATCACCACTAAACTCTGTTAGGGTTTTGATATCTGCTTCAGCCGCATCACCACATATAGAATGGAAAGGTGTCACCCCAGAATTATTGGGACGAAGAAATGTTACTCGAAGCCCGTTTATATATGCTTCTGAGAAAAGAAACCAATCTGACCACACTTGCAAGACTTTCAAAACACGTTCCTGCGCAAGTGTCGCGTACCCGCCAATTAGAAGGATTCAGGATCGCAAGTGATCTTACATTCTCATGAAAAGTTTCCAGTCAATTGAAAAGTGCATACCTTAACCTCAGCGGTGATCCTTCCAGTTACACTGCGATACAAGTCATTGAAGCTCTCAATAATGTCAGGTAACGTTGCTTCGAATTTTGTGCGGTAGGCAGATGCATTCTTCACTGGAGCACTACTATTGTGAAGTATGTCAGACACGAGCATCAGTCTTGCAATTTTTGTTGGTATAGGAGTTTCTTTAAGTGTCAAGGATTCAGTAAGGACTTCAACTATCTGCAAAACAACAAGAGACACAAAACATACAAAGTAAATGGATATAATATAATTATATGGATTAAAGTGATGTAAAAAAATTTCACAGGAGAAGCTTTTCCTAAAATGTAACGGCCACACCTTACTTACTACTTACAGTCTCTAGATAAAAGAATTAGACAGATTCAACATGAGAAGAGCCACAAAGGGTCTAGTCTTGACGTACCTCTCCAGCAGCGTCAGCATTGTCAAGAGCAAAAGCCATAGCTTCCCTTATCTGGCTCCTTTCCAATGTCAAAGCACGTAACATGTCTTCAAGGTCATCTCTTTGGGGATCGGTAAGAGTTCGTTCAATCTCTACACGCTGCGGAATCAAAGGCGACCATATTATGTTCAGTGCACACTCTTCAACAATATAATGAAGCACTTGTACGGGCGGAAGGAATAACCTTGTTTCTTCCTGCTGCATATGTCATGCCAGCATCCTTCTCATTGTCCAGGTTTTTTGCAGTTGGCAAGGGTGGAGGTATCCATCTGGAAATTACAGAAGATAATTAGTACATAATCATATTTTTAAAATCTGAATTCACAATATATCATTCATGCGAAAGCTACCGTCCACTGCCTGTTATCATGATAAAGGGTTCAGTCCGCCATCGCTGAAGGACATCGCCCTGCATGCCCATGGGATATGGAAAATGAATCAGTTCATTCTGGCTCCAGAAGAGAAATCAACACAAGTTGATAACAAATTCAACTAAACACAAATAGGTCAAGATGTCTAGCAAATAATATAGATATGACTTGGAAAAATATGTTTAGCTAGACTTTATGAGGTATATAAATCCAAGACGGAGCTTAATGTAAAATTGAACATTAGAATTTTTCGTCGGGATACAATGAGTATTGAAAATTAATAGCATCAATAACATGATTTTGAGAAATGCAATGCTTTCAAATGTGTAAATGGCATACCTGAGCAAATGAATACAGCCTCCATACATAGTAAGTATGCTCCTCTGAGCCTAACTCAAACAAGAAATTAAAGAGTGGATTTCCCCGACCCCGCTCCATAATTGCTTGCTCAAAAGCACAGCCTCCATCCAGAACAAACAGAGCCATTGTGTCTATGACATGTCTGAGGCGATCATCTGCTGGCGGTACAACCCTTATATCAGGAACATTGGGAGTAAGGACCTGGACGACCAATGAAGAATGAATTGTAATCACTTTATCTAACTTATGACATGGATACCATTCAGCTGACAGTAAGTTTAGCTTATTGTCATTCATATTAACAAGTTTTTCAAACTTGATATAAAATGAAAGCCTAGGGCTGGATATGCATGCGTGTCGTCATCAGCATATAGTCTGATAAAGTTACATAAATATGTATATGATACCAGAGCAGAATTCTGGTTCGGCAGAGAAGTTAAGGCAGGACCAGCTGGCCCAGATAAAATAACTGTGTTGCCCTGTCAATGACAAAAGATATATGAATTAAACAACATTGCATTGAGGAATCTGAGCATTTTAAATGTGTGTTGGAATCACAATGTTACATTCTAGGGTAAAATACTTCACTAGATACTGATTAAATGAAACTTTCAAATAGACATCGTCTAAATGAGTATCTGTTATAGAATTGATATCCATCAGTGCTTATTAAACATTTTCTGACACTTACCTCTTTGTTTCTGATAGCCATATGCCCTGGTGGAGGTGCAGGCAGTGCTTGTGACGGAAGTGACACTGATTTTCCCCATCCAACCTTAAGTTCGTAATCATATACAATAACTCCTATAATAAGAACTTATAAGGTGAATACAAATATAATGAATGATATACAATGTAGGGAGAGAAAGGAAAACTTCTGAGTCAGAAAAATCAGACACCAATTATGGCATATTAACATGGGAACCATGTCATTTGAAATTAGCCTGGGGTCTCTTGATATATCGCTTAGTACTAACCCATGTCATTTTTGATTAGTAAGCACTTAATATCTGTAGAAATATTGATGCTCCCCGAAATAATAAAATCAACAATAACCTTTGTAGTAACACAAACAAAAAAGACCAATACCGAACGATAACTTAACACACTTGCCTTGCATTTCATCTTTTGCTGCTTGACCATCTGCTCTGTTCATAAAGGCAACAAAACCACAATTTCTCTGTCGTCTTTTTTCTTCTTCTGTTCTTGGCCACATAATTTTTACGCTGGCAATGGGTCCAAATCTACCAAAGGTTCGCAACAGAAAATTCTCATCAACCTACAAAATCAACAACAAAATGTCAGCAACAAACTAAGCATCTATTTTAGTCCAGCACAAAGAAAATACTAAAACTCACATAGACTGGCATACCTCTGGTGAGAGATTTCCAACATAAAGATTTGTACTCAATGGGTCACCGTCATCAAAAGATCCAGGTTTCCCATTGATATCAAAGTAATCGGTTGGGTCATCAAAGCGAATTGATATCTGCGGCTAAAGAAATTCTATGAGTCATACATATATTAACTGAATAACAGCAAGGAAACCATTTCAGAAGTCCATGGGGTCAATAAAAGAATGTGATGCTTTAAAATCCTTAAATTCTTTAAAATTATTAACTTTATATAAAATGATTCGTTCAACAGTGAATTCATCATATTTTCAATGGAAGACATGCTAATTAAGCACGTGGGTACAGTTAGAATCAAAACCAATATAGATAAGAGTACGCAAAACCCATTAGAACAACAGCATCAATCAATATAGTACAACAACGACTGCAAGAGAAATCACTTACTGTTGAATTGTCACCATATCGTCCATCACGTGATTGTTCGCGTTCTTGATTTCGCTTCTCCCTCATTTCTTGCTCATGCTTTAGCTCCTCCATAAAGTGATCAATGTTTCTTGATTTCCCTTTCTCTCTCTCTTTGAGCCTCTCATCCTCCTGCATGTTTATAATGATGTATGAAAAGTTTATGAATAACTCATACCCATAACACTAT
>QZGG01001286.1:0-71394 GCA_006409495.1 Sedum album | reverse complement strand
CGTATTTGGACAGATTAGTGAAAACACCGGGAGGAATGAAGCTAGTCGAGTAGATGTTTACGTGCGAATCCAACATTCGGAGTGAGGATTCGTATGCTAATGCTACTCAGTCTAAATTCTATAATATAAATCCAACATTCGGAGTGAGGATTTATATTATCATATAACTATATTCTAGATTAAATTGTCATCAAGAAGGAAATTCATAACTATAATATAAATCAACATTCGAGAGTGAGGATTTATATATCTTGTTTGAGTGAAACCATAAGTATTAGTGGAGGATTCTCATCCTTGTCATAGTTTTTAATATTTGATAACAAAACCTTTTCTTTAAATATTGCCTTTTGAATAATAATATTGCCTTTGAAATAAATAAACACTTAAGAACTAAATTGAAAGCTAGTAATTGATAAGAATTAAAAGCTAGTAATCGAGTTTGAAATATAACTTGACTCCACTGTTCCCTTGGGTTCGACACTAGGTCACCCCTAGTTCTATAAATTCTTTTGAGTTGCGTGTGGAATATTTATTCACTATATGCACACGTCAAAATGGCGCCGTTGCCGGGGAACGGTGTTTAGTTTTTTTTAAAATCTTTCACTAGTTTAATTTTTAGTTCTAGATTTCGAGTCACTCGAAATCGTAAATATAAAAATATAAAAAAAAAAAAATAGTAGTAATAAAAAACTTTCATTTGCTTATTTTTCTAGCTATTACTAAAATTCATCTTTTTGTAGGTGAATGCAATCAAACTCTAAAGCGAAGAAAAAGGTGCAAGTGGACGTCACAAATTCAAGTTCTAGCTCTTCGAGATCTTCTAGACCTTTAACTTCAACTTCGTGGAATTTCCTTGACAATACCGAAGAAACCGAGAACAAAACTTACTCGACCAGAATGGAAAATCAAAACCGCAAGGAGCAGCTCGAGCAGGGGCTGAGGTCGAGCAACCAGCCGAGTACTACATAACTCCAACCATTGGAAGTTATGATTCTCCATTCGCATTCCAATGAAGAAGGATATGATTTGAACTTCGAGGAGGACTCATCCAAATGATCAAGAGTGAATCATTCGACGGATACGGTAACCCTCACGTTCATCTTAATAATTTTACTGAATATGCCGTACGTATAAATTTGCAGGAGTACCTAGAGAAATAGTTTACATGAAGCTATTTCCATTTTCTTTAACCGATGGAGCGAAAGATTGGCTTCAAGGACACGAGCCGAACACATTCAAGACATGGGACGCCTTAGCCCAAGCTTTCGTAAACCAATACTTTCCCCCTGCAAAGGTAAAACGTATTAGGGATAGAATTAACAAATTTGTGCAAGGCAACAATGAATCTTTTTATGAAGCGTACGAACGATTCAAAGGACTTCAACGCGAATGTCCTCATCATGGATATAACAAATGGGAATTGTTGTCGATGTTCTACGATGGAATGGACGAGAATAGCCGATTACGCATGGATCAAGGAAGCGGAGGAAGCATCATGGGACTACCCGCGAGCGAAGGATTCAAGGTTATAGAGAAACTCGCATGGAACAGCCACAATGGGGTGGAGACCGAAACCATCTAAAGAAGGAGGAACTTGAGCCGAGTACGAATTCAGTCACGAAAGCCGACTTTAATAACCTTTCAAAAACCGTTAACTCTTTAGTGCAAGCCCTTTCTAACCTTAACTTAGATAAGAAGAAAACACAATCGAACGTTTACGAGGTTAGCGAGCACACTGAAGAAGTTACGGACCTAAAGGAGGAGAAGACGTTAGCTACATAGCTCGAGGACAAGGATCCTACGTACCCCCTCAACAAAGGCAGACTAGATTCTACTCAGATTCGAAACCACCATACCCTACTCAAGGGTACAATAACCAAGCCCAGGTAAGTCTCAATACTCACGAGACCAAGCTAGAGGAGACTACCCGAGCAACCAAGCCTCGAGTCAGAACTACGGCCCGAGCACACAAATTTCAACCAAAGGAAGGAAGACAAGAAATCCGAGGAACCTACCTTAGCGCAACTAATGACTCAGATGATAGCTACTCAAGCACAACAGAGCAAAGACATTCAGAATATATTCGCAGGAAATCAAACAAGGAAAAGCCGAACAGAAGATGCTTGAGACACAGTTTGCGCAACTCGCTTCAACGCATTCAAGGAATCCCGGAAAACTTCCTTCTCAACCCGAAATAAACTCAGCCGACGTAAGCGCTATCACTTTGAAGAGTGGTAAGGAGCTTGAAGGACCAAGACCAAAGAAAGCACAACAAATTCAGCCGAGCAAGATGAACCGAGTAACACTCAGCAGCCCGAGCAGGAAGAGGAAGCCACGGACAAGGAAAGTGAGCCGCCTTACGTAGCACCACCACCTTACGTTCCACCACTTCCATTCCCAAACAGACAAAAGAAGGTAAAAGAAACAGCCGCATTCAAGAAGTTTGCTGAAATTCTCGGAAAGCTTAGCATCACTCTACCATTTTCAGAGGTAATTTCTCAAATGCCCACCTATGCTAAATTCTTAAAAGATATTATAACTCATCGTCGTGAATTATGTGATGTAGACCATGTTGCCTTAGGACCTAATTCTAGTGCCGTAATACAACGTAAGATGCCTAAGAAACAAAAAGATTATGGTTCATTCACTATACCGATCGTCGTAGGAGATATAATATTGATGATGCCTTATGTGATCTAGGAGCAGGAGTTTCCATAATGCCATTTATTTTATATGAAAAATTAGGAATAGGAGAACTTTCTAGCACCACTTTAATTCTTAGACTAGCTGATAGGTCTAAACGAGTACCAATTGGTGTGTTAGAAGATATGCCTGTTAAAATTGGAGAATTCTATGTTCCTGTGGATTTTTATGTGTTAGAAATGGATGATAACCCTTATGCCGAAATTCCTGTTATTATGGGAAGACCATTTTTAAACACAGTCAAGGCATTGATAAATTGTGGCGATGGTTCAATCGAGTTGGACCTAGGTGAGGACAAGGTAAAATTTTATCTTTCTAAAATGATGAAAGCACCTACTTGTTCTTTGGATTGTGATTTGTTTGATGCTAATATTTCAAATAGTGATATAGTTGATATTTCCGCGCTAACATTTCTTGAAAGTGAAGGAAAGAATGAAAATATGTCGAATCTCATGGATGAAACCGAGTACTCGACCGAGTCATTTTCGGTCGAGCAGAATTTGACGAGCAGAATTTGACCGAGCAGGAACTTACATAACATCATAAGCAACTCGAGCAAAGGTAATGAATTTGGTCAGGAATTGAAACCTCTTCCACCAAATCTAAGGTACGAATTTTTAGTTTCAGAAAAATTTTCGCCGGTAATCATAAGTGCTTTGCTAAATCAAATGAAACTATGAAACTCATGCATGTTTTACGTACACATAAAGATGCTATAGGACACTCTATAGATGATTTAAAAGGAATTAGTCCCGACGTATGCATGCATAGGATTCGTTTATGCGATGACGCAAAACCATCTAGGGAGTTTCTTAGGAGACTAAATCCCAAATTAGGTGAAGTTGTTCTGAAAGAAATAACAAAACTTAGAGATGCAGGAATCATATACTCGATCCCCATTCAGATTGGGTTAGCCCAATCCACGTCGTTCCAAAGAAAGGAGGATTAACCGTAGTTAAAAATGAAAATGATGAATTAATCCCCTAGAACCGTAACCGGATATAGGATGTGTGTCGATTATAGAAAACTTAATAAAGCAACTAAAAAAGACCATTTCCCTATTCCATTCGTGGATCAAATGTTAGAAAGACTTTCCGGGCACGAGTACTTTTGTTTCCTCGACGGGTATAGTGGATTTTTCCAAATACCTATCCACCCCGAGGATCAAGAGAAGACCACGTTCACATGTCCATATGGAACGTTCGCGTATAGAAGAATGCCTTTCGGGTTATGCAACGCTCCGGGAACTTTTCAACGGTGTATGATGTCCATTTTCTCCGAGTACCTCGAGAAGACTATGGAAGTTTTTATGGATGATTTTTCAGTTTACGGGGACTCGTTTGACGATTGTTTATCGAATCTATCAAAGTTCTAGCTCGATGCATTGAGATGGACCTAGTTCTAAACTGGGAGAAATGTCATTTTATGGTTCAAGAAGGAATAGTGCTCGGACACTAGTTTCAAAACGAGGAATAGAAGTCGACAAAGCCAAGATCGAGGTGATCGAGAAGCTCCCCGCCTAAGGATGTACGAGGTATTAGAAGCTTTCTCGGACACGCCGGATTCTACAGAAGATTTATCAAAGACTTCTCGAAGATAGCAAAACCACTCACAAACCTTCTCGCTAACGATGTTAAGTTCGTGTTCGATGATAAATGTCATGAAGCGTTCGAGACGTTAAAGAAGTTACTCACAACCGCCCCGATCGTTCGAGCACCAAATTGGGATTTACCGTTCGAACTAATGTGCGATGCAAGCGACGGAGCGATTGGAGCATGCCTCGGACAGAGAGTTGATAAACGTCTTCATGTCATTCAATACACGAGCAAGGCACTCGATGCAACCAAGAAAACTACACCACAACCGAGAAGGAGATGTTAGCGGTAGTTTACGCATTCGAAAAATTCAGACAATACCTCGTTGGATCAAAGACCATTGTTTACTCGGATCACGCAGCACTCAAATACTTGATGAACAAAAAGGACGCAAAACCAAGACTTATTAGATGGATCCTTTTATTGCAAGAGTTCGACATAGAGATCAGAGACAAGAAAGGAGTCGAGAACGTAGTAGCCGACCATTTATCTAGACTCGAGACTACCTTAGAGGATAAAGGAAGTGGAGACCCTATCAAGGATTCATTCCTAGGAGAATACTTGCTCTCCATAGACTCAGCTCAAGACAAAGACCCTTGGTACGCAGATTTTGTGAACTATCTTGTTTGTGGAACACTACCACCAGAAATCACGTATGCACAAAAGAAGAAATTTCTCCGAGACGCTACTCGATACTATTGGGACGAACCTTATCTTTATAAGTTAGGAGTCGATGGCATATATCGTACGTGTGTAGCAGAAAAAGATCAACATAGAATCTTACGCGAATGTCATTCTTCATTCTCGGGAGGACACGGATCCACATCCAAAACAGCCGCTCGAGTATTGCAGTCGGATTCTATTGGCCAACTATTTTTAAAGATGCTCATAAGTATGTTCAATCGTGCGACGCTTGCCAAAGATCGGGAAACATCTCGAGGAGAGATCAGATGCCTCAGAAGGGTATACTCGAAGTAGAAATTTTTGATGTATGGGGAATTGACTTCATGGGACCTTTTCCTTCATCTTACGGAAACAAGTACATTCTAGTAGCGGTTGACTATGTGTCTAAGTGGATAGAAGCCATAGCCACACCCACATGCGATGCCAAGTCCGTAAAGAAATTATTTAAGAAGATCATTTTCCCTAGATATGGTGTACCTCGAACTATCATTAGTGACAATGGAACGCACTTTAAGGAGAAACAACTCGAGAAGATGCTTCGAAAACATGGAGTATATCACAAGATTTCGACACCTTACCATCCCCAAACCAGTGGTCAAGTAGAAGTTTCGAATAGAGAGATCAAAGCTATTTTAGAAAAGACTATTTCAGGTGCAAGGAAGGAATGGGCGTCGAAGCTAGATGACGCACTATGGGCTTATAGGACAGCCTACAAGACCCCTATTGGTATGTCTCCATACAAACTTATCTTCGGAAAAGCTTGTCACTTGCCGGTAGAGATCGAGTACAAAGCCATGTGGGCTATCAAGAAGATGAATTTCGATACTAGAGCTGCAGGGAAACCGTATTCTTCAATTACATGAACTCGAGGAGATACGCTTAAACGCCTATGAAAGCGCGAAAGTCTACAAAGAGAAAACAAAAAGTGGCACGATAAGAAAATCATTGAGAAGAGATTCAAGTAGGAGACGAAGTGCTACTCTACAACACTAGGTTGAGATTATTTCCGGGAAAATTACGTTCCAAGTGGTCCGGACCATTCAAGATATCTAAAGTTTTTGACGATGGACACGTGGAATTATTAACAAGGAAGGAAACACATTTAAGGTCAACGGACATAGACTGAAGATTTATCATGCTGGAGACCAATGCTATCTAGTAGAGCAACTCGATCTCTATGAGGTCGGATAACTAAGAAGTGGAGCATATCCTCTCGAGAAGGGATCCTAGCAAAGGACTTCTCGAGTGTGTTTCTTTATATGAAGACACGGCTACGTCCTTGCCAGGACGTTAATCTAGGCCAGTAAGTATTTATTTTTCCGCATTTATTTTTCCGCACTTTATTGTTTTCTAGATTAGGAAAAATGCAAGTGTGGGGTAGAATATTATTTGGGAAAATTCCGGGGATAAATTCTTTCACTCGATCGAGTAAACCACCAACTCGACCGAGTCACGTCACCCAAATTAATATAGATTAAACAATTTAAATGAATTCCTATTTCATTCGATCGAGTAAGATTCTTACTCGACCGAATTGAGTCAACCAAAAACTTAAATCATTTAAATATTTAATCCCCCCTCATTCGATCGAGTAAAAATCTTACTCGACCGAATCACACCACCCAAAAACAAAATACAAAAATAGAAATTACAAAAATAAATTTTAAAATCAACCGTTGGACCAACTCTACCAATTAAATTTGGTCATATAGGAAATTGTTCTAATTTAATTAGACCAATTTAATTGGCCATTGGAAATTGGTCCAATTTAGAAAACCCTAAAACATCACTCGACACCTTCACTCCACCGATTCACTCGACCGACCCAATCTTCAATTCAATTCAACAATGTCGAGCGGCCAAGGATCTAGCATGGGAAGAACAAAGACCTCGCAAGGAGATGGACGGTTTTCAACCCGTGTCAACTTAGCTTTAGGAAGCCATTTCAAGAACAAGATTACTCAAGACTTTTGTGGCTCGAGCAAGAAGAAGTGGTAAGCTCGTTGCACCTCACAAACCTACTATGATTGAGCTTGGAATTTATGAGATTGTGACAACATATTTATCAATGCCGGCTTGATCGAGTGGGAATATTTGATGGGACAACCGACACACCACAACCTTGTGGTCGAGTTCTTCTCAAGTTTTGAACCGTTTTATAATGAGAATGAATGTGTGTCGTGGGAGTTTGAGATTAACACAAAAGAATTCAAGGAGGAGAAGGAGTATATGGATGGAGAATGGTTCTCTCCCGGAGGTGTTATTCCATTTTGTACGGATGAGATGAGATTGGAAGTATGGAGGAAGCTAACCGGTATGCGCGAGTATGACCCTAATTGCTCACCCAAGTGCCTAACGGATGGAGTATGGAAATACATCCATCGTATTATTTCTACAACATCAACACTCGTGTTGACCAAGGTGCTCGAGTATCTCGGGAAGACTTGGATTTGATGTACTTCATGGAGCGAGGAGACTCCATTGATTGGTTTTATGTCTTCACCGAGCGCTTCAAGAAGATGATCAACCCTAAGGAAAAGAGCAAGGCACTCGGCTGCTCATCTTTCATCACTTGCCTCGCGGAACGCTCATATTTTCGTTTAAGGCAAAGGAGATTTTAGACCACTCGACACCACCGTTTGGTCACATGACGTTGATGGATAGGAGGAGCAAAGAGTGGGTTTGTGTCAAAGGAAATGCCTAAGCGTGCTGACCGGAAAGGAAAGAAAAGATGAACGAAGGAACAGCTTCGAGTGGGAAGAGTGCTAGGAAAGCCTCTTTTTGTTGTTTATTTGTGTTGTTTTGAAACTTTTGGACGTACCGTTTGCGGTACTTTGTTGTTGTAACTTGAACTTGCGTACTTGTTTCTAATTGCTTTACCCTTATGATCGCCAAGTTTTACGAGCACAAAGTGAAGCAAAAAGGACATTGCTTCACTCGACCGAATCTATGGATCATTCGGTCGAGTAACCCAACACTTAAACAACTCGACCCAAATTAGAAAAATCAGATTTTTAACAAAGCCCACTCGAGCACCTAGCCCAATTCTTTCCTAAAAAAAATATCTCGAGTAACCCTAATAAATTCATAACTTCCATATATTAAATCTTTGATTAAATCTTTGATTTAATATTCATTATTAGAAACCTTTGATATACAATATTTATCACACTTTATTAGGTAAGTTACTACTCGAGTAACCTTAGAGCTTCCCACATTAGACTTATATATAAACCGATCGAGTATCATGGGATACTCACCATACTCGACCGAATCAACATACTCGAGCAACATGTCTCAATCCAACCTACTAGCCAAAAAGACCAATGCACCCTCCCAAAGAAGAACTCAAGTTGAGTTTGTTCACACCTATGACCCATCCTACCCACCAAATTTTGACAACATAGACCATGCACGAACCTATGAAAGATTAGCTGAAGATGCAAACCGACTCAAGCCTTTGGTGAGCTCGATAGCCCTTCATGACAAGACAATGCAAAGCCTTGGCATTAATGCCAAAGTTTATGACATGTTTGCCGAGCTTCACTCGATGTGGATGTTGTTTTCAACAAGCAATGCTATAAGGAACTTGTCTATGAGTTCATTGCTTCGTTTGAACCTGTGGAAGGAGAAGGTTTTGCATATGATTATGAAGGATGGAAATTCAGAATTCAAGATTTGGATTTTTATTGGACTCGACAAGAAGCATATAGACATCTTGGATTTCCTGAAGGAGGACTTTGTCACTTGGCTACGGAACAACAAAGAATTCAGATTTGGAAATTAGCCGCCAAGACTTCATTGGAGACTATCCTTCACCATCTCTATTAAGAATCCCGTTTGGAAGTACGTGCATCGTCTGATTGCTACGAATATTAATTGCCAACCCGAAACTGTTGATGTAGTTACCCGAGAGGACTTGAACATCATGTGGGCACTCGACCAAGATGAACCAATCAATTGGTTTGATGTGTTCACAACTATGTTCAAGGGTATGCAGCAGGCATACTACTCTTCACAGTACGTGGGTTGTACTTCATTGATCACTAGCATAGCCATCGGTTGCCAATTTATTCTACCCGAGAGATACACAGAATTCCACGAATTGGACTTTAACTTGTTAAGGAAATTAGCATTCCTAGCCAAACAACCCGCTAAGTTGGAATTTGCCTATAAGGAAGTAACTGAGGAAGAAGACCCCTCCGAGAACGCGCGCTCGGTTGAGAACTTCAATGATACAAGCAAAGGCAAGGGTAAGGAAAAAGCTACCTCGAGCAAAACAAGGTCCAAGAAGCCTAAGAAAAATAATTCGGGTATTGAGTGGTATGAGGTTCGTAGGGTGACTATCAAAGAATTTCGCAAGCCTAGTGGAGAACCAATAGAGATCGAGTCCGATGAGTGATTAAACCTTATTTCTTATTTCTTCTATAATAATCATGTCTTTGTTTGGAAAACAAAGTTAAAATTCAATAAAGAAGAAATTTATATCTTACCAAATTTTAGGGTTACAAAAAAAAATTCAGAATTAAAACACCTTGAACAAAAAAAAAAACTCAATTAAATTCTGAATTTTGGCCGAGCCCACTCGACCAACTAAGAATGTCACTCGATCGAGTGAACCTACTTAAACCGAAATCAAACTCTTCATTCGATCGAGTCATCTGGTTCACTCGACCGAATCAACCTATTGGGCCATATCACCTTAAACATTAAACAAAACCTAGCCCAACTACACAAAACAAAAACACTTATTTTCACTCAACCAAAATCTCACCTTTCCCAAATCCTACACAAATTAGAACACCAATGGAAAACCAAGAGCGGAGCAAAGTAGTTTTCAAGAGAAGAAAGTTGTCTAAACAAAGTATTGAAGTCACTCGACCGGAAGAGAACCCTCACCCGGCCGACTCGAGCACAACTCGACCTATTGATGGTAACAACCCTCTTTAGTTGAATCTACTCCCTATCCGTTCAATGCACAAATTAGACTAGATTCGGAGATGAAAGTAAGGGAAAAGAAGCTTAGGAATTTCAAAGTTCTTACTCCTTTATTTCCGGACATTGAATTTCTAGACAAAGTGGTGTTGATTTTTGATAAGATTGAGCCGAGGTTTAAGAACCATGGATTAGGATTTGTGTTTGGTGATGATCCGGGTGTGTATGAAAAGGTAGTGCGCGAGTTTATTTATTCACTTAAGACCAAATGGAAAGTGGTCGAGTTAAGAGGACACAAGATAGAAGTTGTGAAAGAATGGAAATTTCGTTTGGGAAACAAGGACTTTGTTCTCTCTAGTGATGATTTAAGAATTGCATTTGGTTTGGAGCATTGCGAACCATGTTTACCGATCACTAAGAATATGAGGAACATAGTTTGGAGAGAAATCACAAACGATATATGGATTATAAGTCGGGTAGCACGGCTACAAAGATTAGAAGTTCGGAATGGAAGTTTATACATCGTCTTATAGCTACTTGCCTATACCTTCGTAGTGATAAGGAAGATTCGTGAACAAGGATGATTTGGATATAATATGTTGTATGCACGAGGATCTTCCGTTCGATGTGCTCACTTGCATCACTCGAACACTTGAAGAATGTCTCTTGAAGTCATTCAAAGGATTATATATTGGTGGAGGACATTTTGTTACCATGCTAGCTAAGCATGTAGGATTTTCACTCGACCCGAGAAAGGCATTGCCGAAACAAGTACTAGGAGAGGTCGAGCTACTAAGTCGTGGACTTGTTAAGAAGATAAAACTCAGCGGAGGAGATATTATTGTCTTACCCGAAGACGAGGACAAAGATGATATTAGTCACGACTCACCACCACCCGAGACCAATTCCCTTGATGAGCTTTTAAGGAATTCTAGAAATATGATTGCATGGCAAAGGGACATCACTAGTTGGTATACCGACATGACTATTTGGCAAGGAGAAATGATGAAGACATTGTTCACTCACACCTCGTGTGAAGGATACCGATCACCACCTAGACCTACATTGCATCACTCGACCGAAGAAACGCTCAAGAAGATGAAGAATTCGTAGATGCAGAAGATAACGTAGGTGACAACGAATAGGTCTGATAATGAACAACTTCCGAATCCTTAGAAACACCCGATATCTCCCAAACAAACAATCAACACAACCCATAAACAACCAACTTTCACAACTAGAAAACAGATTGATCGAGTACTTGACATTTGCACTTGTTTGAACATTTTAAATTATTATCTATCATGTTTTGCTTTGTTTGTTATATAATGACAAATCTTTGTTAGCATTGCAAGAATGATACATGTGCAGCGCATTGGAAAGTCAAGATACGAAGAATAATGTCAAGAACGAAATACTCGACAACCAGCTAAGTATCTCTACACCTTAATCTTAATTTATTGCTTAGGGACTAAGCAAATTTTTAAGTGTGGGGTGGGGAGTAGTATGCATACAAATTTTCATGATATATACATTGCATACTTTTCAAAATTTGCATACATCCTACTATTTAAATGAAAACACGTTGAAAAATGTCAATTAAACATGCTAAACAAGATCGAGCACTTAGATTAAAAATGTTTGCTGAGAAACTCATGAATTGAAATTTTTTGAATTGAACGACATTCATGATAGAAAATTTATTTCTTGTGACTTAACTTAAGAGCTTGCCTTTGATTTTTCTTAGAAATTTTTGACATGACACCTTGAGAAAAGCAAAGTTTTATCCAATTTCATAGAGGAAATTTTTGAAAAACATGGATAATATTTCATAAAGCTATTGTATTGCCTTTAGGTGACTTAAGCATATCTCGTAATATATGGTGCATTTGTTGTAACACTCGAGTTAATATTTTGGCATCTAGTCAAGTCTTAAGTGTGGGGTTATCCGATAAAGTCGAGCATTTGCCGAGGGTTAGGAAAGAAAATAAAATTTATTTCCCCCTTGAAAGTATCTGCTTTGACAAAACAAAAAACATTTGCCGAGGGTTAGGAAGTAATTTATTTCCCCCTTGAAAGTATTTGTTTTGAAAAAAAGAAGAAAAAAAATAATAGAAAAGAAAATATATTCGTTTCCCCACTTAAGTCCTTGCTTTGCCTAAATAATTTGCGACTCGAGTGAAGCTGTCGAGTGATAACCATGAGAATTGCTTAGGGACGATCCTTGTACTTATGTACGTAGGCATGACATGCTTTTGAGAGAAAAATTCATGAAATATGTGGTAATATCCGGAATTCCTCTACTCTTATGGATTACGACGTGTAGTCTAATTCTTGGGCAAGAATTCTTGACCTTGACCTTATGGACTAGCCCTTGCTAGCATAGGTGATTGGTTCGGTGAAACTCCTCTTGAAATTGTGTTTTACTTTGTGATTTTCGGTGTAAGTTGGGAATGGAGAGAAAGGACAAATCAAGGTTAGTTTCTTATTGCTCGAGTTACGTTGAAATTTATGACTATCGTGATTTGAAGTGATTTTCAATGATTTCTCATGCCATGAATGATCAGCTATACTTTGAAGTGTTTATGATTAAAGAATAATGCAAAAGAATGTTTGTTGAATTGACTAGCTATGTAAATGAATACGATGAATGGATGATGTGCAGGATTTGTGAGTATTCCGTTATCTGAAAACTCTCACGAGACTAAAACTCGTCCGCTAGGGCAGCCTAGAGGTTTAAAGGCTTAATGCATATGCTAAATGCATTCGTGATTTTCTACGACAGTGAACTAGGATTAATTAACTTTAGAAATCTCAGGAGTAAGAAATAAGCTTAATACTTGTTCGGGACGAACAAGGATTAAGTGTGGGGTATTTTGATCAGTGTTAGAAATGTCTATTTTAAGCCCCTACTTTCATGCTTATTTCATATGATTATAACGTAAAATATATTACTTTTGATACTTTGATTGATGTTTCAGGTCAAAAGCACGGTTTACACCTTACGAAGGAGCATAAATGGAAATATGAGGAAAAGCACGTGAATTCGGCCTAAATCAGACGTAATTGGAAGCATTTCTGCAATTCTTAGACCGAGTGCACTAAAGTACCTTACTCGAGAAAACAGCCAAGACTCAGTTACTCGACCGAGTAAATACACTGCTCGAGCAAGTTATCACGTGACCAAGACCCTTCGTATGGATTATCTCCATTAACTCGAGTGATTTAATACAAGAAGATAAGGAAGACCTTTCATTACTCGATCATTAAATGAGAAGATAAGAAGCTCCATTTACTCGGCCATTTATGAGGAGTTAAAGCAAGACCTTTCATCACTCGACCCTTGATTGATCACACTAAGGTTGGCTGCTGCTGCCCGAGCTACCTAGGGGGCTGAATAAAGTGATTGATCTAGTCGAGTAAACCAAGTGAAGAAGAGAAGATACCGAGAGAGTTGAAGACCGTGTGAATTATAAAGTTTTGTACTCGAGATAACGAGGAGAATAGCAGCAGCTTTGGAGCTCGACCGTGGATCATCAATCACTGAGAATTTCTAAACTTTACTCTTGTTTTATTTACAATCGTTTTACTTTACAATCGTTTGAACATGTTTGCATTATCACTCGAGATGAGTGAGTAGTTTCCTTATGATGGGATTTGATGAATCTCTAATGCTTATGAATAACTGAACATGATTATTTAATTTATATGAATCAATTCTTGTATGACAATTGCGTGTGTTGAATCATACCCGAGCTTAATCTTCATAAAAGGTGTCCTGACAAAACATCTAAAGTAGGTCGGAGTAGTATATCTAGGGAAGGACCGGAGGTGAACTTAGATATTTTAGAATCAATACAACCATTAGATCGAGTATATTAGCAAAGCGGAGCAGCGAGTATATTTGGTGCATGAATGTATTAATAAGCGTATTTAGACAGATTAGTGAAAACACCGGAGGAATGAAGCTAGTCGAGTAGATGTTTACGTGCGAATCCAACATTCGAGAGTGAGGATTCGTATGCTAATGCTACTCAGTCTAAATTCTATAATATAAATCCAACATTCGGGAGTGAGGATTTATATTATCATATAACTATACGTTCTAGATTAAATTGTCATCAAGAAGGAAATTCATAACTATAATATAAATCTAACACGGGAGTGAGGATTTATATATCTTGTTCGAGTGAAACTATAAGTATTAGTGGAGGATTCTCATCCTTGTCATAGTTTTTAATATTTGATAACAAATCCTATTCTCTTTAAATATTGCCTTAAGATTGCCTTTTGAATAAATAAAATTGCCTTTGAAATAAATAAAGCACTTAAGAACTAAATTGAAAGCTAGTGTTAAGTACTAAAATCTAGTAATCGAGTTTGAAATATAACTTGACTCCACTGTTCCCTTGGGTTCGACACTAGGTCACCCCTAGTTCTATAAATTCTTTTGAGTTGCGTGTTTGGAATATCTATCATCTAAATTGCATGCGGTCATCTGTATGGAACACATGCCACAAAAATCCCCAGGTCACTACAAAACCTAGGATCCTTACCTTAGAAATCATGGTACTTAGGTGACATGAGACTCGCCAGACTCCCTTATCTAGCTAACTTTTATTTTTATTATGTGGGTTGTTACTAGGGCTGCAAACGAACCGATACACTCACGAGCTACTCGTGAACAAGCTCGATCAAAGGTCGTTCTTTTATAAACGAGTCAAGCTTGAACAAATTTTAATACTCGTTTAATAAACAAGCCGAGCCTGAAAAAATTGGTACTCGACTCATATAAGTTCGTGAACAACTCGATTGAAGCTCGATTAATACTCGATTAATACTCGATTAATACACCAAAATTAAAATATAGTGTAAAAATTTAATTTGAAACTCAATAAATTGTACTACATGACTAGTATAATAGCATTTTATTTTACGTATATAATAAACGAGCTTTTAAACGAGTACCTTGAAAAAATGCTCGTTTTTTATCGAGCTCGATTAGATATTCTTCCTGCTCGACGAGTTCGAGCCGAGCTCGAACAATGAATAATATTCTCGAGCCGAGCTCGAGCAGCATGATATTCGTCTTGACTCGGCTCGTTTGCAGCCCTAGTTGTTACATAACTAACGAAATCTCAAGGTCCTCGTTGACACAATCTGGATAGACTCCCAGTCTCCTCCTCCCATTTCGACGACATCTATCATCTATGTGGAGAGTCAGATCTGATACCATCTGTAACAAACAGGCTGAGTCACCCGATCTGAGCTGCTACAAGCCTAGCTTGTCCGAAACACATTCCACAAAGTCCCTAGTTCACTACAACGTAGGATCTTTACCTTAGAAATCATGGTACTTAGTGACATGAGATTCGACAGATTATCTTATCTACTTAACTTTCATTCTTATTCTAGAAGATGTGGAATGTTACACTAACATTCATCGAATTTTTTTATTGTGTGTGACTCCTAGTGATTATAAAATTTTATTTTAATAGTGATTTGTAAACACAGACATATTTATGTGCATCAAAATACTTGTAAATAATGAATGATAAAGAAATAGTTGATGAAGATAGTTGAATAAATACCTGCACGACATATAATTAAAAAGCTCGTATTTCATTTTCATACAAATCTGGCTGTTAATTAATAATGAATCAAGTCTTAATCAAGTTAAGTAAACCCTCAAATCAACATCCAATGTCATTGACTTCGTTAAAATGACATTATAGAAAACCAAATCAAACAAAAACCAACTCAGGCAAGCTTCTAAATGTCCCATTCATAGCTGCACATATATAAGTCATAACTAACTAATTAATGCACATCTCTGCTTAAAAACCTCTTGCCATAAAAATGAACATCTCTTCTGAGAAGTCTCTACCCAAAACCCTCTCAATATTCCAAGATGCCAAGTTTCTTGCCAAGCTTTTATCAAGAGAGAAAAGTGTTGGATCATCAAGAAGATTCTATTATAACGAAATCTCTAGCTCCATCCCCTTTACTTGGGAAACCGAACCTGGAACACCTAGAAAACTTGAAGTTCCCATATGTCATGATGTTCTAGTATTAACACCACCACCAGCATATCAAAATCGAGGAGTCTCATCAAAGTCAATTGGGGAGGAATATTTTTCTTCATACTCATCGGTTTCTAGTAAGAGGAGGAGCTCAAGCTACTCCGGAACTGGATCAGCATTTTCATTTGATGAGAAGGTTGAATGCACTGCAGATGAAGAGGAGATAATCAAAACTCGTAGATGTTCAATAACATCCCGCGTAACTATGTCGTGCTTCGGGAGGAAGGAACGCAAAGGTGTATACTGTCGAAAATAAGTTTGTGGTCTGGTGCAATATGATGCATATGCATAGATTGTCATGCTCATTCTTGTGTTGTTATTTATGATGGGGGACATGTTAGTTTCTCATATTAATAACTGGCTGCATATGTGTTGTTAATAATGTGTGAACGTTCTGTTTGTTGTAACGAAGTTATACAAGTAAGATTTTGTCAACAATTCTTCTTCATAAATATCAATTCTTAAGTAAGTTCAGTTGATTATTTCTTAAAATTTCATTATGAATTCTATTGTTATATAAAGATGAGAATTAAGATGCTGAAATGTTGCTGTTGTGAGGCCAAGTTGACTTGCATTATTCAGATCAACAATTGCAAGTGCAATGGTGAGATGGAAGTCACTAGCAACAAAGATAAGTCTGAGCGCAATGTGCACGTAGTCTTGCAAACACTTCAATATGTCCTTATTACCGGATTCATCACATCTTGCTGAAAGCAATCAGATTCCAAGCGAATTACAAGTCAATTGTAGCTGTTTATAAAATATATTATTTTTGATCTAACAAGGGAATAGTTAGAAGGCATTTGGTGAAATTGTCCTTACGCGTGATATTAGAGAGAGAATGAAAATGAACTAGTTTACATGAATTAATAAAGATTTAATTACAGATGACCACCTGTATAATATGTCATATTCCACTCCACCACCTTTATTATTTAAATTTGCATTCAATCACCTTATAATTATCGCCGTTACCAATTAACCACCTACGCTAACGGAGAGGTGCTTAAATGGTAACAGAAGCAATTATAAAGGTGGTGAAGTGAAAATTCATTTATTATATCGGTGGTGATTTGTAATAAAAATATTATTATATTAAAAAAGTTAATATATTTAACGGAATCTTTGACAGAACAGTGACAAGTTGTTGATTGGTAACGGCAAACGTTATACAAGTGGTTGAATGCAATATTACAATTGAAAGGTGGTGGAGTGGAATATGACATATTATGAAGGTGGTCATCTGTGATTAACTCATTAATAAATCATGGTTCGAATTAGAACTTTTGAAATTTAAGGAGTGTATCATTGCATATGTGCATATAGAGAATTACTCCGGTGGATCCACCCAAAATGGTAGATCCGTGAGTCCTAATCTCATCCGTTGGATGGATCAAGGAGATTGCGCCACGTATCCCACTCATCCCAAATTTTCTCACCCAATTAAGGGTAGTTTAGGCATAGTTAGGGTATATGTATGTTAGTTGCATTAATCGCTTGATTGTAAGTGTTGATAAAGTCATTAAATGCATTGTACTTTACTCACATCTCTCTCATATTTCTCACTCCTTAATCATTTTCCTCCCAATTTCACCACTAATTGAAATTTTCTTAAAAAATAAAATTATATATCTAAATCTATAAAAAGTTAGTAGCTAATTGAGTCTAGCGCACTGGAGTAGAGTTAGATGGAGGTCCTTAAGATCTCAGGATTGAAACTGGGTTTAGGTTTTCTTATTTTTATTTCAAATACTAATTTTTATTTAAATTAAAAATAATTCGGTCCAACCCGGGCGGACCGTATTTTGCCGGTTTGAACCAGAACCGACCCGGAACCCGGAATTTGTCAAATATGTGACCCGAAGACCAACCCGGTACCTACTACTCATCCTTTTCAAACGATTCTACCTCTCAACCCATTCCAACCCCTACTTAAAACTCGTACCCATGTGGGGATTGTAAAATATGTTGAATAAAATTCAGTTTTGTTTAGTTATCACATTTCATTGTTGCATTTCACATGTACATTTTGATCTTGCATTTCACAGTTGCATTTTGATCCTAACAAGAAAATCGTCGAGGATGAGCGCAACATAGCAAAGTCCAAGCAGCTTTCGTGGTTGTGCAAAATATGTAAAAATCTGGCAACACTTAAAATGCAAAGACAAAATGAAAACACACGCTCTTCGAATATAAAAAAGCAAACATTTAATGTACATATAAAATGCAAACATAAAATGCAAACACAAAATGCAACAATAAAATGCAACACAAAGTGTACTACTGCCTTTAGATTTTCAAATCACACATTTCTTTTTTATTCTTTTTTCGCTCTTAATTTGACAATTGCTCGTTGGGTCGCTTCTTCGAATGCACAATGGGTTGGCAAAATCAATTTTGCAAAATGGGTTTGAAAAATGGGTTTTGCAAAATGGGATTTGAAAAACAGGTTTTGCAAAATGTGTTTTCTTTTCTTTGATGTGATGAGTATAATAAGAGAAATGAGAAAGAAATTGATAAGAGTGAGGATTGATAAAAGAGTGTGAGTGTAAGAGAAAAAAGAGAGAATGATTTAAAATAAGAAAAATGATGTGACATTTAATATACTAGATACATGACTATTTTACCCTCACTCCACCCACCAAAAGCTAACTACACTTTCAAAAGCAACCAAACTAAATCCTTACACCCTTTCCACATGTCACTCTCTCAATTCATCTTTTCCTAAGATGTGAGGCTCATGTGAGGACTCACGGATCCACCATATTTGAGGGATTCATGGGAGATGCCCTCTGTGCATATATTCCTTGCAATTATGAGAAACGACAACACAATTTTGAAACATTACAAATTAACCACGTAATTGTTAGAATTATAACAACATTATGAACAAAACATTTGAAGAAAATAGGAGAACAAAGTAAATACAACAAGACATAATATTTGTTTGACCCAATATATCCACATATATTACGCGAGTAAATATGGGTTAAAAGCCAAAAGAGCGATTCAGTCTACCAATTTTTTGAAGGGGCTACAAACCATCACAATAAGATTCTATTTGTATATGAGTCATAGGAAATCCTGATTGAAACTCAATTTTACTTGTGTCAAGCCCATCAATCTTCATAACTCAACAATCTCCTACTTGAAGACGCATTCTAATTGTGACATTTACAACTCCAATACTTACCTTGCCACAAACCTCTTCATTCACGCAGACAAGTCAGTTTGAAGTCATACATTGCTTAAACTTTAATGAGGTAACCACCTTAATAAACATGCCATCATGATTTTTATCTCCATCAATTTTCATATAGTGCAAGACTTTCTTTTCTATAAGATGCCAAATATAGTGATACTTCAGTTGTGCTTAGCCATTAATGATAGGGTTATTTTCCCGAACCATTCATGAAATACGCATTTTTCCCTGAACCATCATTGAAATAATTTTTTTCCGGAATCCACCCTTCCGTTATATCTTTTTCCCAAGAACCATCGGCCGTCAACGTCGTCAACTTTTCCTTTAAAAGTGCACTTTAATGGGTGGTTTGTGAAAAAAATAAAATTTTATGGGTGGTTCAAAAGAAAATTACAAATAATAGTGAGCATAATATCTATTTAAAATAAAATTAAGCATACTAGCTAATAAAACCATATATTTAAAATTTATTATTGTTACCAATATTATAATATAATTCAATTATAGTTTTATTAACTTTTAAAAATATTTTAGCATATATAAATTCTATAAGATTATTATACAAGACATACAATTTTTAAAAATCGAAGGACAACATACAATCAAAGACTAATTTTAAAAATTATAATAACTTCATATTACCCGACACACTAACTTAATTTAAATTATGTCTCTTCGAGTTCCTCGTGATATACAATCAAACACTTATTTAAAAGTTATAATAATATAATGATATTCGAAACTCTAACTTATTTTAATATTCGCATTTATGAGGTACTCTTGAAACTATTTATTTTGTACAAATTAGATAATTATTATCGATTTAACTTTCGAGTTATGGTTAGGAAAACAGAGTTTTATGAGTGAATTATGACAAAAATAAAGCGCTTAAATATCACGCACTAACGGCTGGTGGTTTATGGAAAAAAGGTATAACAGCAGGGTGGTTTCCGAAAAGAAATTATATTAAGGGTGTTTCAGAAGAAAACGCGTAATTTATGAATGGTTCGGGACAATCAACCCTTAATGAAATGCAGGATTTGTCGCCATTTGAACAACACTCTAGCTGTCTATTGTTTTTCAGTCTGGAAATCATCAATTTTTTCATCAAAAGAAGAGCTTCAATGAGTGTTTTATGAAGAAAAATGGATTTCACCGGTGTTTTCAGAAAGGGCCAAGGAAGTGAGAGTGGGAATTTATTTAAGATTATATTTAGGATAGGTAATAAGTAATATAATAATAAAAAAATATTACATTATTAATACATGCAATGTTATAATATAATGAAAACTACAGTTTTATTATCTTTGAAAACACTTCGACGTAAATAAACTCTAAAAGATTGTAAATTGATTACAATATCAATATTTATCAGACACAAAATAAAGCTAAAGATGGCATTTTTCCACAAATTATATTAGGAGAATTATAATGATAGACTTATTCAAAAATGAATAGCGGGCTGATCTTTCCCAGTTCGCCGTACCTATAAGACTGACGCTCCTATATTGATTGTTGTTGAACATTAACTTCTTATAGTATAGGCTTACAGAAGTACTTACAACGTTTGCCTTTTCGATTTCATTTTCAGTATGCCCCACTCGGGTTCTCCCAAATCACCGCCATTTTACAAGGTTTTCGTGAAACCTTTGCTAGCCCACTACACAATCTCAGTCCTTTTCAGGATTTCAAACGCATGCTAGCCGTGTACGTGAATTCCATTCCAACTACTAGGTATTGACCCGCGCTGTGCGCGGGGTGATGGATTTAACGAAATGTATTTCTATATAATTAATTAAAAATACAATTGGGGTCTTCGGTAGTTTTGAACTCGGGTTGGGTTGAGTATAAGTGTCTGTCTATAACCAGTGTTGTTATTTATATGAAACGTTACATATCATGATTATGACACTCAACATATTATAATTTTAATGGGAATCATTGAAATTGGAATCAAAATATTTAACACATGTAAAATAATTCGTGTAAATATTATGGCAGCATCATCAAATATTTAATAATATTGTCAACTATAGAAACGATTATAGTCAAATACAAAACCCAGCATCATCAACTACAACAACATTCCCAGAAACATACCTTTACCTGCACCCAGTTGTTACACAGCTTTAACACATGTTAATTATTCACAACGCGTAGGATTGAATCGGAAAACCTCTAAAATGATTGGATTGGAATCATAGAAACGAACGCGAGTTAGGGTTGACATCGAAACAAAATTAACAATTAACATACCCAAAGCATTCCCAGAAATGGATCGGATTGAATCAGAGATGAAATCGGCATAGTGTCGCCGGCAATAGAATCGGCATATTGTCGCGAGTTAGGATTGAAATCAAAACGCTCGTTAGGTTGTTTTTCTGGGTTGAAATTAAAAGTTTTTACAGTTCAGTCCTCCATGTTTTAAAAATATTATTATTCAAAAAAGCCAGCCAATCAGAAAAAAGGGAAAAAGAATTCAAAATTCTAAAAAAATGACATATAGGCCAAATTGCTCACACAACGACACATGTCCAATCATACATCCCTTTTAATATATATATATGATTATTATTCAAAAAAGCCAGCCAATCAGAAAAAAAGGAAAAAGAATTCAAAATTCTAAAAAAATGACACATAGGCCAAATTGCTCACACGACGACACGTGTCCAATCATACATCCCTTTTAATATATATATGATTAGTTTGATGCCCATACATATATGCACATAGTTGATTTAAAATATTTTAGTGTAATATAATAAAGGGTTAATTACAGATGACCACCCGCATAATATGCCATATTCCATGCCACCACCTCTATATTGTAAACATTCGACCACCTTTATAATTAAAAACTTTCCAAAGAACCACCTCAGTTAACGGCGGTTAACGGAGAGGTGGTTAAATGGAAACAAAATTGATTATAAAGGTGGCGAAGTGGAAACATATTTATTATAGAGGTGGTGTATTGTAATAAAAATACTATTATTATATTAAAAAATTAATATATTTAACGGTAACGGTGACAGTACAGTGCGTGGGTGGTTGATTGGAAATTTTATACTTATTAAGGGTGGTGGAATGTATTATTACAATATAGGGGTGGTTTGGTGGAATATAACATATTATACGGGTGGTTATCCGTAATTAACCCTATAATAAATTAGAATGAATTGTATCAGAAATAAACTAAATAAATAATTATTAACTCAAGTAGGGGTTAAATAGGGAAATGAAATGTGGCTTTAAAACAATCCGTTAATTCACTCCCTTGCACTTTATAAATAGGAAGATATTTATTACTCCAACATAATTTAATACTCTTTGCCTTAACTCTTGTTAAAATCATTTCATGTGTACAATTCGATGATCATCATCAATTGCATTTGTGAATGTGGGTATAGAACATTAAAGAATTTTATGGATATTAGAAAAATAAGTTTCTTATGGATGGTTACTTGTAAAAATAAAGTACATATATAAAGGGAATGTATCATGTGAACCATCTATTTTGGTGGACTCATGAACCCCCTCTTGCATCCGTCAATTGTATTTTTTCAATGCACCATTGCACTACGTCATTGCACTTATCATGTGCATATCACGTGCAGAACATGGCAACTCACATGTCTCATTAATGCGTTGGCACAATCTGGTGCATTTGAAAAATGCAATCAACGGGTGCAAGAAGGGGTTCATGAGTCCACCAAAATAATTGAATCCACATGATACAGTCCCCATATATAAATGTCGTTAGCTTACGACGGATAGTTGTAGACAAACAATAACTAACAGAGAGATAATTCATGACAAACTTTTTATTTCTTTTTCTAGTTGTAAATTGTTACTTTTGGATGGTATACAATCATACACTAATTATGAATAGTATATTATATATTATATATTAAATATGCGTGTGGGGAATTTTCAAAAGGATTTTTAAATTTTGTAAGATCTTAAGACATAATATTGAGTAATAATCGAACGACATGCATAATTTAGTAAGACGGAAGGACATGATCTGAATCGTTGATTTTTAAAAGTTGATATTGATAATCGTCAATCCCCAATCGCCTGTCTTATTTGCAAATCCAACTGTCAAATTAATTAAAAATCAACGGCTGAGATTACGTCCTTCTGTTTTACAAAATATACATATATCCGTAGATACCAACTATAACATTAAGGATTGAGATTTGTGGTCAACAGCAGCAAACGTATGGGTATAACCGAAAGACAACAAACTTTTGTGAGAAAAGATTGTCTTATTTTTGTTACGTGCCTTTAACTCTTTCAATTTCTAATACTCTTGATTTTATTACTATTTACTTTTTCCTTATATTTCAGTTACCTATATTTTTGTTTCCCAAAAAAAGATGTAATTAAAAGAGTAGACCCTAAGACAACATCGTATTGGTTCAAATTAAATGATGTTCATATGAAACCAAATGAGTTCACAACTTGACCAAATTCTTCATATCAAAATTTTCACTATAAATATGTCTAATACTTCAACTGAATATTCACCAACTTTGGAAAAAATTACTAATAAATTAGATTAACGATATGTCTGTTGGCATTCAATTTCGAATTTTGAAGTTATTTGTAGTTGTGTGTCTTCTTTTTGTTGTCACTCGAGGACAATGGGAGGACGGACATGCTACCTGTTATGAGGACGCAGGTATTAATTGTCATGCACATTGAATGAATTATATACTTTTATGTATAAATATTCATGAAGATATACTGAGTTCTAGAGAAATATTAAGAATATATGAGAAGTAAGGACTTAATATTAGTCGTTGATTTTGATAATCCGACGATTTAAATAAAAGTTGGTTTTTATTAAATAGGCTGTTGGATTTGCAAAAAACTCTAGCAGTTGTGTCTTACAGGTCATATATAATTAGATGTCCTTGAACTTTACTCCACAAAGATATACTACATATGCAAATACGTTACGTAAAATGAATGCTTCGAATACATAACGTTCTTCGTAATCTTGAATGAATAGGTGGATATGCATGCGGGTACGATACGGGCTCTCAAGGCTATGGTAACCAAATATCTGCTGTAAGTGAAGCACTCTTTGGAGGACGCGATGGAGCTATGTGTGGTGCATGTTATGAGATAATGTGCGTAAATAGTCCCAATTGTTATCACGGAGCTGGAAGCATTAAAGTCACTGCTACAGATTTTTGTCCTTCTACAACCGGACCAGCACCTTGGTGCAATCCACCTCGAAAACACTTTGATCTATCCATTCCAATGTTTACCAAAATGGCACCTTACAAAGCTGGGATTGTACCTGTGAAGTTTCGTAGAATTTCTTGTTCTAAAACAGGTGGTGTTCGATTCATGATTCATCCGAAAACTAATCAATGGTGGGCTCAAATTTTGGTACATAATGTTGGAGCAGATGGTGTTGTTTCGAATGTACGAATTAAGGGTTCGAAAACTGGTTGGATGGAAATGAAGAGAAATTGGGGACAAAATTGGTGTATTCAATATGGATTGTATGGTCAAGATTTGTCATTTCAAGTGACTATACGTTCTGGAAAAACATTAGTGTTTAATAATGTTACACCAGCAAGTTGGCGAAATGGGCAAACATTTGATGGGAAAATTAACTTTTAAGTAAAAAATATAACATGATTTTTCATGTGATTCATATTAATAAAGTTCTTTATGTCGCCTTTTCTATACTAGTATTTTGTTGCACAGTAAAATTTTTTATGTCGCCTCTTCTATACTAGTATTTTGTTGCACAGTAAAATCTGTGTATAATTTGTGATCAATATATTTAGGATGAATGATGGCTTCAAAATTATAATATAGTAATTATGGAATTGTATAGGGATAATTTAGGAAATAATAATATGGCTTCAAAATTAACTTATAATAGGAGGGTTTATAGGAAAGATATAATTATATACATTGATGAATTGTTGTATTTTTGTAAAACGAGCAATCATTGTGATCATTTTTTACTTAATTAAGATGGTTCAAGGAGAATAAAATATATTTTATAAAACGGAAGGACGTCATCTCGACCGTTGATTTCTATCAATCCAACCGTTATTTTTAAAATCTGTTAATTCCTAACCGCTCAATATTTTTTAATTCATTTTAATTATAATTAAAAATCAAATTAATCTCAACCGCAAGATTAATCCAAATCAACGGTTAAGATGAAGTCCTCCCGTGTAACAAAACTTATTGTTTCTCTATAAATCAACCCCATTGATATATTGTTGTATTTTTGTAAATTGAGCAATCACTGGTGATCATATTTTTTTACAGTTCGGATGATTAAAATATTTGGCTATGACATATTAGAAAATAAACTTTTCATTTATTGATTTTTTTAATTTTCATGGAATGTATGATTAAAATAATTTTTAATTAAACCCAGAGTGAATTACTTCTTGGTTGTTACCTAATATGCTAGTGTCAGTTAATTACTTTCAAATGCTTTTTCAGGTGTTAATAAATTCAATTATTTCTAGAGAAGTTTGTTTTAGTTGTAATTATGTATTTATTTGCACTGTTACCCATGTGAAGTGAAATATTATATTTATAAAATCTAAGAAGTGGTATTAATGGTCATTTGAAGCCACCATTCATTCCTTTAATATTTACCTAATTCTATTTTTATATAATCATATACACATTTCGAGGTACTATCATCAATAAGATGTTTTAGTGAGATGTATAAATTAAATAAGACATTGAAACATGGGATCCAGATCCGGTGCAGCGCGACTATTTGCTGCGAGGAACAAAACTGCGTCACTTTCATGTTATTTACTATAAGCATAAGTAGTTTTGGATGAACCCTTTACCAAAACTACGTAGTTTTGGATCGCTGCAAATAGTTGTTGCAGCACTGGATCTGAATCCTGAAACATGATCATTACTGTGATTTTTATTGATTCAAAGTTGTTTAACTTAAGCTCAATTTTAATCAATATCATAATTAATAACAACCTTCAATTTTAAAAAAAAAAACACTCATTATCACATCTTACTTTCTTGAATAAATTAGCGACTTTCACTGGATCTCAATTCAATGATGTCATGTTTCCTTTTGTCTGAGTAAATACTCCATATTCATGGTACAACAATTAAGAAATAATGAATGGTATAAATGTAGAAAGCTAAGAAATGATAAAATGGTGAAAATTAAGTTAAAAATAGAAGAGAATTGAAATATAAAGGGAAATGAGAAAAGTACATAATTGGGAAGGAAATAATTGATGAAAAGACGGGGTAATTAATTATATTAAATTACTTCGGAAAATTGAAAAAGAAACTTGAAACCTTAAAACCGGAGGGAGAATAACATTTATGAGTGCACGTGTTTATCTTTTGGATAATGGATAACACTTAATGGCTTAATGCAAGTAAATTAGTGGTAGTCATGTGAGACAAAATTGATAAAGTAGTGGATGAGATGGACGGTTGAGATATGATCTTATAAATATAAATTAAGAGTTTGGATGAAATTGAGCGCTCCTGACAATGCTTAATATTGGTCGGGATTACAACAAAATACATTAGTACATATGCTACAATTAGTTGTTCAAGTAAAGTCACAAAAGCTGGCAAAACAAAACTTATTCCCCCATTCTCCTCCAAACATCAACCCCTTTGCCACAAACTTGGCCATGGGGTACAAGCTCAAATGTTTAACAATATGATAGACAAGAAGTTCAACAAATGAAGAAATCAGGTACTTCATAAAATAAGGTACATGCATCACCAGCATTGTTAGACTTGTGACATAGTGATACGGGTCAAGTTCATGTCCAAGCCAAAAAATGTCTTTTTGTTTTTGAATCTCACATCGCCTTTTAGCTTGTTAGGTTAGGTTTAAATTTTGTATAAATAGTTAACCTAAACTGATGTATTTCTCAACTTTTAATCAATAAAAATCTTGAGTTTTACGATGTTTATATCACGTTTATTCCACTTGTTGATTTGTGAATTTGTCCTTGTAGTTGCAAGTTTTCCACTAACCCACTGGCGTGGCTTTAAAGCTAAGTCTTGACATTAATTTCCAGTTGACTTAAATTTTGCATGTTTTTCTGGAACTTCGAGTATCTATAAATCATTCTGAACTCGATTAGTTATGAGATTTGAATATTTAACCTCATAATACACCTAACTAAAAAAATTAACATTACTTTAAGTACTGAATTTGATATATACAACATCAGATTTACTTCTTAAAAATGAATAAACTCATTTTCTCCACACTTAAAAATTCAATAATTTCCAATATTTAATTCGGTATGTCTCAGTCTAACAACAGCTTGAGTCAGCCCTCAACTAAAGAATAACCAAAAAAAATTCCACCTTTCAATAAGTTTTGCACTTACGTCTGATCAACTGTTCAATTATTTTCGGAAAGTTTTTGGAAGGAAGCAGCATTCATGATACCTTATTTTGAAAGTTCCCATGTACTCAGTAAATGTAAATACTCAAGTCAAACTACTCATTATGCGCTCTACAGTACACTTTTCCAAACAAAAATGCATGATTAATCTCACAATTAGGTCATGCCATTCGGCCCGGCCCAGCCCGGCCCAAGAGTTGAAGCCCGAGCCCGGCCCTAACATTCGTGGCCTTTTACTATTCATCGGGCGGGCTGGGCTGGGCTTGGTAAAAAAATTGAAGTCCGAGTCCGGCCCACAAGCCCATACTTATTGTGATTCATTTATAAAAAAATCGTATTCGTAATTAAAATATTATTTTAAATAGTTAAAATATGATAAAACTATATAATACAGTTTTAAAAATAAATTTTGATTTGTTTATAATTTTTATCTCTTATATTAGATATATAATAATGAAATGAAACCTAAAAAAATAAGAAGTAGAGACTATATAATTTAAAATAGATTGAAATATTAAGATATAAAATAGAAAAATATGTTATAAACATTAAACAACACGTATTTAAGTTAGGCTTAAGCGGGCTTTGGGCCGGCCTCCAGACGAAGCTCAAGCCCATACGATCTGATATAGGGCTGGACTATGGATGGACTTCGTCGGGTCGGGCCTAAGGCTTTTTTAAGCCTTAGGCCAAATGGCAACCCCCTACAATCAGGTATGAAGTTGTATCCGACCGAAAACATGCCAGCGTTTAAGGTTTTTTCATCGTATGATCGATAAATCTAAGTTATTTTAATTTTTGATGGCGCACAACAAGGAACATAATCAATGGATAGATCTACAGATACTGTGTGGACCGGTTTTTTATTAAACTTGGAATGAAATTGTACAATTAGTTGAGAAGGTGAAGTCGGTGAATTCAGATTCAGTGTTGTTAAAGCAGGTTACAAAGAGTCAAAACGACGTAGTTTTGGTAAATGGTTCAGAAAGTATTACATAGATTTATAGTAAAAATCGTCACGCAATTTTTGAATTCGTAGTAAATAGTTGTGTTGTACGGGATACGATTTCGAAATTGATAGTTATCTTCAATTAAAAATCAATGATTAAGGTAGTATTTTATGCTCAAAGAACTATTTCATTGGAAATCCTTGTAATTTCTAAAGAAAATGGCAGCATGACATGACTATGACGTTTTAGCAACCAATGAGATTCGGGCTTGCAGTAATTGGTGCCCTTATTTGCCATTTTTGACTCGTATTATTACACTCTTTTTCATAGAGAATATGTATACATTGTTTGGCCACCATTCAATATCATAGTAGGCCTTAGCATTAAATTCATGAAATAAATTTTTGGGAGACTTTGGCAGAGACTGATTGAAACTTGAAAGTACTTTGAATAGTATGGCATATAGACTAAGTAGACTTACGAATTTATTAAAAAATTAGTGAAACAGTCTTATACTCATGTCATTTATTTATCGGCGCAAAACCCTTATCATGCGGAATCAAAACTGGGTTGACTTAAGAATTTGCAAAAATCTAACTAAAATACCTCAATAATGATATTCGTCACGTGGGGAATGAAGACCGACCACCGTCGCTGCCACGCTCGAGCCTAGGATTTAATGTCGAACTTGACAATAGTAAATAAAGACTCTCTTCTATTTGACATACAATCGGATTGAAAACTAATGTTAAAATTAAAGTTATCTTAGGCAAATTTACTTCTGAAATAATGTCAAAGTCATGTATTTATAGTCTGCATTATTAGGCTCACTAATTTTATTAATCATTAAGTTGCTGCTCAAATGAACATCAACTTTTGCAAAATTACATCCATTTTACATTTGCTATAATAAATTATGTCATTATATGAAAAAGCACACTAAAAGACAGCTTAAAACAAATAATTTATTTCAATCAATATATAAATAATGAGTAAAGTTCAAGAAGAACCTGTAAATAAATATACGATCATTTGACACAATATCGATCGTTAATTACTAATAATCCAATAAATGAGATATAATCCAACAGCCAGTTAGTAAAAATTAATTTTAATCAATCATCCGATTATCAAAATTAAATATTAAAATTAAGGTATTGCATGTCACAAAAATTTAATATCTTTCATGAACCCAATCCTAAATTTTTATAGAAAAATCTAAATCTGATAGAGCTGGCATTGCATCCATCCAAATTCCAACATCAGACAACAACACACTCAAAAAGTAGCAAAGCAGCAAAGCAACTCAACTCTCAACTCCCAACTCCCAACCCTAACAAACTAAGTGCAGGTTCGCCTCTCCACCTTCCAAATCTCATCACACCTTGCAGATTTCCTTATCTACCAACTCTGTGAATATTCCATTTCACCACTCATGTTTATCACATCCTAAGATTCAGATTGCATCCACTTTTGTAGTATATACTCTCTGAATCACTACTCTGTGCTTCAAATTTGCCCTAGACATGTTCCTCTCTTTTTGTCAGATCTCAAATTTCACATTTTTATTATTAATCTATGGTTTTTGGGCATTGTTGTTGTTATATTCACCAGTCTTCACTAATCAGTTTCAGATGTGTAGAGTTGATTTAAGTTTATGTTTACTTGCAGTTTGAGTACTCCATTGACCCAAAATGATGCAGCGGCCACCTCCGGATGACTATTCCTTGAAGCAGACCAATCCGCATATTGGAGGTAAGAAGATGGCTGGTGACAAGTTCACTACAACGTATGACTTAGTTGAGCAGATGCAGTATTTATATGTTCGAGTAGTCAAAGCTAGGGACTTGCCGGGGAAGGATATGACGGGAAGTTGCGATCCCTATGTTGAAGTCGAGCTTGGGAATTATAAAGGGACGACTAGGCATTTCGCGAAGAAGTCGAATCCTGAATGGAATCAGGTGTTTGCGTTTTCAAAGGACCGACTTCAGGCTCGATGCTTGAAGTTATTGTGAAGGATAAGGATTTTTTAAGGATGATTTTATAGGGAGGGTTTTGTTTGATTTGAATGAGGTGCCGAAACGTGTTCCGCCTGATAGTCCTCTTGCTCCGCAATGGTATAGGTTGGAAGATAGGAAAGGGGATAAAGTTAGGGGGAATTGATGTTAGCTGTGTGGATGGGGTCTCAGCTGATGAAGCGTTTCCTGAAGCATGGCATTCTGATGCAGCTGCCGTAAGTGGAGCTGATGGGTATCTGAGTATAAGGTCAAAGTGTACCTGTCTCCCAAATTGTGGTATCTCCGGGTGAATGTAATTGAAGCTCAGGATCTACTGCCGTCAGATAAGGGCAGATTTCCTGAAGTTTATGTAAAAGCTAGCCTTGGAAACCAGGTACTTCGGACACGTATATCGCAAAGCAGGACTATCAATCCTATGTGGAATGAGGATCTGATGTTTGTGGCAGCAGAGCCGTTTGATGAACCCTTGATCCTGAGTGTGGAGGATCGAGTTGGTCCAAACAAGGATGAGTCTCTCGGAAGATGCGCAATTCCATTGCAGTACGTTGACAGAAGACTAGATCATAAAGTGTTGAATACGAGGTGGTTCAATCTAGAGAAACATATCGTGGTGGAGGGTGAGAGAGTGAGAGAAATAAAGTTTGCAAGTAGGATTCATATGCGCATTTGCTTGGAAGGTGGTTATCATGTTCTGGATGAATCGACTCATTACAGCAGCGATCTCAGGCCAACTGCAAAACAGCTGTGGAAGCCCAGCATTGGAATCCTTGAAGTGGGGGTTCTGAATGCCACAGGGCTAATGCCGATGAAAAATAAAGATGGGCGAGGAATGACTGATGCATATTGTGTTGCGAAATATGGGCAGAAGTGGGTCAGGACGAGGACAATTCTCGACAGCTTCATGCCTAAGTGGAATGAGCAGTACACTTGGGAGGTATTTGATCCATGTACCGTCATTACAATTGGAGTTTTTGACAACTGTCATTTGTATGGCAGTGACAAAAATGGAGGTGCCATGAGGGATCAGAAAATTGGTAAGGTAAGGATCCGTCTCTCAACTCTGGAAAGTAATAAGGTTTATACCCACTCATATCCGCTTCTTGTTCTTCATCCTACCGGAGTGAAAAAATGGGTGAGATACACTTGGCTGTTCGATTTACGTGTTCATCATTATTGAATATGATGTACATGTACTCTCTACCTCTATTGCCGAAAATGCACTACATACATCCATTGACTGTTAGTCAGCTTGATAGCTTGAGACACCAAGCGACTCAGATAGTGTCCATGAGGCTTAGTCGAGCTGAGCCACCGTTAAGGAAAGAGGTTGTTGAATATATGCTGGATGTTGGCTCTCATATGTGGAGTATGCGAAGAAGCAAAGCCAACTTTTTCCGTATCATGGGTGTTCTGGGTGGGCTGATTGCAGTTGTGAAATGGTTCGATCAGATATGCCATTGGAAAAACCCCATAACCACTGTTTTGATACACATCTTATATTTGATACTCGTGCTGTATCCGGAGCTTATTTTACCTACAATTTTCCTCTACTTGTTTTTAATTGGAATTTGGCACTTCAGATGGCGGCCAAGAAACCCTCCCTACATGGACACTCGGCTATCTCATGCTGATTCTGCTCATCCTGATGAACTTGATGAAGAGTTTGACACATTCCCTACTTCCCGTCCTCCAGAATTAGTCCGAATGAGGTATGATCGTGTGAGAAGCATAGCAGGAAGGATCCAAACTGTTGTTGGTGACTTGGCAACCCAAGGAGAACGGTTGCAGTCTCTTCTTAGCTGGCGAGACCCAAGGGCTACAGCCCTGTTTATCATCTTCTGTTTAATTGCTGCCATTGTTCTGTATGTCACGCCATTCCAGGTTATTGCTCTCCTGGCTGGTTTCTACACCTTCCGTCATCCAAGGTTCCGTCACAAGCTCCCTTCAGTCCCTCTGAATTTCTTCAGGCGCCTACCAGCCAGGACAGACTGCATGCTTTAAATTATTTCAAGGAACCCCAAGAACTTCACCATATCACCTTTTGGTGAGTAGGGAACAAACTTGGTTCTCGCTTATTGCTCTCTATGACGTATTCATCCTTGTGGGTGTTCCTATAATCCCACCTCCTTTCCCGACCCAGCCCGCAGCCCCAGCTTAAAAAATAACAGACGTGCTTGATAGTCCCAGCTATGGACAGGGTTCACCGTAGTGTTTATATTTAGTTCTTACAGAGGCGGACGGTTATTTCCGTTTGTAATAGGAGCTTTCCATGCTTCTACACCGATGCAGCCTGTGTCTTATGTTTATTGATTCACCAAAATTATGCTCTATTTTGGAACATTTAAGGTTTGTAGTTGTGTTATTCACATGCTGTTTTTGTGCGTCCAACCTTTCTACAAGATCATATTTTAAAAACCGTCACAGATACTTTTGGTGCTTTTCGATTGTTAAATATTCCTTTTTAAAACATATGGTAGTTCATATGGAAATGTATCAGTTTGTTCATGACTTTATTTTGCCAAAATGATCCCAATGTCTATCCAGGGTTAGAGGTGTCAAAACGGGTAGATGGGCGGGCGACGGGCGGGTTTTAAATGGGTAGCGGGTAAATGGGTGTTTTACCCATCTTACCCATTTAGCTAATGGGTTTAAATGGGCGGGTGTTAACGGGTAATGGATTACCCGTTTACCCGTTAATACCCGTTTACTCGTTAATATCCATTTGCCCGTATATATCCGTTTACCCGTTTAAGCACATTTATCCATTGAACATATATGTCCTTTGCATGATAGTTAAAATAGTTTGTTCACCCCGCTTACTCCAAGTCTCCAACTATATTCGTTTATTTTTATTTTTATTTATTTTGTATTTTCATTTCATTTTATTTAAAAATAGAATTGAGAAAATTTAAAAATAGTAAATAAAGTTAAGCTTGCTTTATTTGATAACTTAATTTCATGAGTAGATAAATAATGTTCTAAATAGTTGAGCATGTCGTGAGAATATGTATGTTAAATTAAAATGTAATCGAATAAAGAAAAATAGATATGCTAATCAAAACATGAGATATGAGCAAATCAATAAACTATAAAAAATAATTTATAATATGATTCATCAATTATATATTTATTTATACAACTTAAAATAATTGGATGGATAATGAGTGTTAAGGGTGTAAATGAATAATGAGTGTTAATGGATGTTAAATGGGTAATGGGTTACCCTATACTAAATGGGTGATAATGGGTAATGGGTATTGTAAACCCGTTAAGCTAAATGGGCGGGCATGGGCGGATATTTTAACGGGCGGGTATAAGGCGGGTAATGGGTAACGGATATTTTTGACGGGTCTATCCAGGGTCATGTTCCTTTGCGATCGGTGTGTGACATTTTGAATATTTGGGATAACTATTTGCACTTTGATTATAATTATGTGCATAAGTGAATTTGCATAGTGTTGACGTGGTTTATTCTTGTTCACATATTTGAAAAAAATGTGTGACATATAAGTGAATTTCAAGGAGGTCTCATATAAAATAGTAAGTCTCAAATGATTCCTACTCTGTCTATGCATATAACATTGTTCTTTTTGGAAGCAGAGATAAATTTAGGCTTAAAGCTCAGATTAAGCAAACTACATACGAGAGGGCATGACCCTCAAGTTCCAGATCATGAGGAGGAAACTCCAAATCTTGAAAAGATCAAACAGGTTATAAAATCCGCTCAACTTAAACACAAAATCTGAAATACAACAAACTCGACAGAGCATAAAGGCTAAAAGAACATATTACAGACTAGCCATACGACACTTGAATCGCATGCAAAACAAAATAGTTGGAACATAGTTTTGGAACATAGTCTAACTTAAAGTATAATGCATATACGAGTCATCATCAGGCATGAAGACATGAAACCTGACTGCAGAGATCACATCGTCATCTAGAGAGAGTATGTCCGAACCGAAAAGCCATGAAACCCCTCTGTGTTGGACTGTGGAGATCAATAGATATTTATCCAAGTTAATTAGGGCTTCTATTAGAGTTTTTATAACTTTTGTATAAAGAAACATATTGTAAAAGTGTATGTAACATTAGATTACAAGCCTGTAGCCGTCTTCAAGAATTCAACATAATGAATTCTTCTTGGCTTGGTGTCCCCCACAGTAGTCAAACAATTTGTGTGGATACTAGAATACAAATACTGTGTCTTGTAATTTTTGCTTTTCTTTTTCTATTTTCTTAGTGTATTTTCACGGCTTGGATGATATGGACAAAAACATCATGTAGAAAGTTTGATGAGTGAAACTTTGGGTTAAACTTTGGAAGATGCAAATTAAGGATTACTTGTGCGGTAATGAGTTGTTTCTACCAACAATAGGATTAAAGTCAAAAGACATGAAGGATGAGGAGTGGAATATGACCGGATAAATAAAAGAAAGGCAAAAGCAAGATTAAGTGTTGCCAGTGTAACGAATTCGGACATTACAAAAGTGATTGCAAGAAACCCGCTCCAAATACGACAACTGAGTATGCTTGGGATGCATTGATTTTTAGTGTCGGTTGTCCAATGGAGTCTTAGGTGTGTTAGACTCGGAAGAATCCTTTCATTCATGTAGTACTGCAAAACTGATTCAACATTATGAGTCGGTAAATTTTAGAAAGATTGATGACGAGCCACTAGATACAGTGGCAAAGTTGATGTCATGATTAAGACATCGAATGATTCGATTTAGATATTACTTGATATAAGACATATTTCAGAATTGAAGAGGAATTTTCTGTCAATTGGACAATTCTTGATGATGAGAGCGATGTTAAAACTTTTGTGTGCTGATTGTGGCATTATCGCTATGTCACATAAGTGAAAATGGGATGAAAGTATTTTACTCATTAGGTTTTTTATGCGGTCTCAAATCTGTTGAAGTCGGAGTTTGTGAAGACCGTATATTAGAGAAACAGAAGCAAGTTAGTGCCTTAAAAAGATGTAGAGATTTGAGAAATTAGAAGCTGGAGTTGGTGCATTTTGATTAATGGGGTCCAACATCATCACTTGGAGGAGCATATATTACATGACATTCAAAGATTAATCTAGAAGAAAGGTATGAGTTTAATTTTTGAAAAGTAAAATGATGTGTTTGACAATTTCAAGAAGTGGAAAGCTCTGGTATAGACCGAGACAGGTATGAAGGTAAAAAATTTAAGATTTGAAAATGATGGTGCGTATGAACTCAAAGAGTTCAAAGACTACTGTGCTATGGATGGAGTTTGCATGAAGAAAACAGTGAGAGGAACTCCTCTGCTAAATGACGTGGCTGAGCAAATGAACTGAACGTTGAATGAGCGTGTTAGGAGTATGAGGCTGAAATGTGGTGTACCAAAGATGTTTGGGGCAGAGGCAATTAACACTACATCTTTTCTGATTACACAAGGATTTTGTTAGTGCATCGAAATCGAAGAGCTCAAAAGCTGAAGAAATGGGGTTCGATATCGAATCAGAAGTATCTAATTCAAGTGGGAGTAGAGTAGTTCTTGATGAGACCAGTGAAGAGGACAACACATAACTCCAGAACGTGTGGTGAGGAGATCAACTAGAAATGTTAGTGCACTTGATAGGTACTCACACTCTAATTAGTATTTGTTGTTCACTGACAACGATGAGTCGAGTGTCGTGCAGAGGCACAAATGGAAATGCTTAACGATCAATTTGAAAGCTTGAGGATGGGAGAAGACAAAGTCATTACTAAATTAAATGCGAGAGTTATGAATATTGCAAACCAATCTTATGCTCTTGGAAAATCAACTGACAACAAATCCTTGTTCAAAAAACACCAAGAGCTCTTCCTCAAAATTTTGCCATGCATAGGATTACGTTAAATCAGATGTACGACTTGAATACTATAAAACTAGATGAGTTTATGGAACCACTAAGATCACATGCAGTTGAGTTTCAAGTGGCCAACCACATGAAATTAAAAAAGTCACAAAATCTAGCACATAAAGACGAATAAATTAAGTCAGATTGTGAATTAGAAGGTAATGACATAAACATGCAGTTAAAGACATCCAACAAGGTTCTGAAGAAGATCAAAGATCGCTGCATGACTGGATCAGCTTTTAGTGATGCACACATCTCTGGTGAATAGTTTTGAAGATCAAAATCAAATGAAAGCGAAAGTGAACCAAAATATGATTGAACAAAAGAATTTAATATAGAGAACGAAAAGGTTACATGCACATATAAAAGAAGTGTGTCACATATTTCAAAAAGCAAAAAAACCAATTAACAATTAAACAAATACATTAGAATGATGCATACGGGAATTAATTAGTTGGACAATATTCTAAAAGCACAAAGAACGAAATATGAACATTTAAAGATTAGATGTGGAGAAGAGAATGTGATTGGAGAAATTGTCCTTATCATAGACACTGTGAATCACAATAAGAAACGGATTTGGACAACCATAGACAAAACATGCAATTATTATTAAAACAAGGATACATTCGGAGAAACTGTAGGCATTGACATTCGGCCCAGCCTGGCCCATAAATCAAAGCCCGAGTCCGACCCGGCCCTAATATTTGTGATCCATCACTAAAATTCGGGCCGGGCTGGGCTGGGCTTGATAAAAATTGTGAAGCCCGAGCCCAGCCCACAAGCCCATACTAATTATAATTTAATTAAAAAAATCGGTATTTGTAATTAAATTTTTTATTTTTAAATAGTTTAAAAATAATAAAAATGCATAAAAAATTATTTAAAATAATATTTGATATGTCTAATAATTTTTATCTATGTATTAGATAATATATAATAAAGAAATGAAAAAATATGATGAAAAGTAGAGCGTATAGTCTAAAATAATTAGATATAATTGAAAAATACCTTATTTAGATCAGAAAAAAATGCTCTAAGTATCAAATATGTTGAAATATATCCGTAATTTTCGTCGGGCTTCGGATGGGCTTTGATGGGCCGGGCCGGTGGGCCGGGCCTAGGGCCTAAAATCGAAGCCCAAGCCCATCTGATGCTTTTCAGGGCTGGGCTTTTATGGGCTTTCGATGGGCTTTTTTCGGGCCGGGCTTTGATGGGCTTCGGGCCGGCCCTAGGCTTTTATCGGCCTAGGGCCAAATATCGATGCCTAGGAGAAAGTGCCTAAGTGCCTCAGATCATTCAGAAGAAGGGACGTAATAGAGTGGAGGCCAGCCTATCATGGACACTGTTTTTCCGACAAAATTATGACTGGCATGATGATTACTACTAATATGTTACACTCTCCTCCTTCTTTCTTCTTTCTTCCACCGCTTCTTCTCTGCCGTTTGTTTTCCTCTTTCTTCCACTGCTCCTCCGGGGTGGAGGAGGAGTTTCTCTCCTTCATGGAATGAAGAATCTCTCTTCCTCTACCCCAAGGAGTCCTTTAATGTTTTATCCGTCATCTTCCTCCCTCCATCAACATCGTAGCCGCCGCCGCTTTCAATCTTCCGATCGGTTGCATGCATGTGGTCGATTGTCACCACCAACACCACCGTCGTCCTCTACGGCTACATGCATGTGACGGATCGGATTTATTTCGGTTATTTTCATAGATTTTTGTCATGTGTATAAATAAATGACATGTAATAAGTATGTTTCATGTATGATCGTCGTGTATGCTTATTATGCCGTTTTGGCTTCATCACAGCAAATTTTTGCTGTATAATAAGGCTTGGTTTGAGCCAAAATCGTCATGTTGTCCATGTGTTGGACTTGTGGGAGTCGATGGTGAAGGTGCCGTCAATGGCCTGTTCGATCAACTGCATTTATGGATAACTCCTTGGTGAAGATATCTCAGAGTTTTACCATCACCTGTATTTCATTTGGTCATCATGAATGGTTGTATTTGTAATCTATTGTATTCATGATCAATGAAATATACCCACTTTTGATCAAAAAAAAAAAAAAAAAAAAACTCTTCTATAAAAATGCAGATGGATAAATGATATTTTGCACAAGGAGTAGTGGGCTAGTTGTCAGCCACTCAGTTTCTATTCATAGATCTTAGTGGTTCAAACTCTTCTTAGTGCATATTCGCCTTGAGTCTGAAATTTGTGTAATCTTTGAGGGATGAATGAAATAATTTTTTTTAGAAAAAGAGATATATGATTCATCATAGTTCAAAATGAGACCAAGACAAAACTAAACTGCTTAGGAATTTCTAAATTTTAATCATCATTATTTTAAACATTATCTAAGATTTAGGAGACGGCCAATTAGAATATTTCCAGATATTTGATTCCTTGCCAGATTTCAGAAGGATCTGCTGGCTTCTTTTGTTACATAAATCGATGATATCCTGTCTGGGCCTTAAAAATTGTAAAACATGTTGTCACAACACTAGTTCTGGATGTTTGCAACAATGTAAATTAATATTACTAAATAATTGAACAATATAAACAGTATTGAAAGGAAATTGACAGTGATAAATAAAATCAGATTTGTTGAAGCTCGCTCGATAATTTCCTTAAAGCTATATTGGTCCCTTATGTGCAGGGTGTAGTTAGGCAATCAACTTTTTCAGGATACGACAACTGAACTTCAGGTCTGATTGCACCGATAAGATGAAGCGAACTAGACAAAGCCTTCGACTATCACCAAAATTTGTTTACTATACTAAGACTAACGAGCGAGGAGGATTGTTATGTGATTTCAAATGATCTTTGAGGGAGCGAACCCTCCTTTTTAACGATATGAGCCAACCGAAAGGCTTCACATTTCCCCAATGACGATGCCAACTTCCCTAGATGTATGGAGAAGATAGAAAATCTGTTGAAACTACAACAGATAAGTAAGACTCATTCTGAATCTTCTTATTGATTACAAAACTACGCAGTTTTGATATTTAGGATAATTGCAATACATAAGGTTGTATATCATGTCATATATGCACATAATGACTTACCAAAAGGGAAATGGATTAGGAGCAAACTCGTCCATTTGTAATGTCGAAGATCACTAGTTAATGTGAGGGGGTTAAATCACTTCTCAAAGCAAGCAGAGGTAAAATCTCTTATTGTTAATGATAATATTGATTTTTTGGGTATCTTGGAAGCTAAGATTAAGGTTGTATACAGTTTAAAGGTCCGTAGATTATGCACTCCTAGTGATCAGTGGAAGTCTTTTGGTTTTTTTGATGGTAGAAATGGGAAGGGGAGAATGTTTCTGTTGTGGCTTTTGAATGAGTTCACTGTTGACATTATATTTGATGATGACCGATTGATCGTTTGCGAGACGAAGTGGAAAGGTGAAAGGATGCTTGTTGCCTTTTTACGCTTTCAGTAGAAATAATGAAAGAAATAGCTTGTGGGAAACCCTGTTGAGTCAGTTAAGAAGTATAGGAATGGCCTGGATTATTTGTGGGGATTTCAATTGTGTCGGTGAGAAATTGAAAGGAAATCCTGTGACCAATGCCAATACCAGGGAGCTTAGAGATTTTGTGGAAAGAGCGGAGATTTTTGATCTTAAGGCTACTGGAAATTGGTACACATTCTTTAATGAGCACAACAATGAAAAGAGGATTTGGAGTAAATTCGGCAGAATCTTGGTGAGTAACATGTTTGCTAGTTAATTTCCGAGCGCAATGGGCCAGTTCTTAAGCTCGGGAATCTTGGATCACTGCCCAGCCATTGCCAATCATCATATATATATGAAATGGAATGTATGATTGGACACGTGTCGTCGTGTGAGCAATTTGGCGTATGTGTCATTTTTTTAGAATTTTGATTTCTTTTTTCCTTTTTTCTGATTGGCTGGCTTTTTTGAATAATCATATATATAATAAAAGGATGTATGATTGGACACGTGTCGTCGTGTGAGCAATTTGGCCTATGTGTCATTTTTTTAGATTTTTGAATTCTTTTCCCTCTTTTCTGATTGGCTGGCTTTTTTGAATAATAATATTTTTAAACATGGAGGACTGAACTGTAAAAACTTTTAATTTCAACCCAGAAAAACAACCTAACGAGCGTTTTGATTTCAACCCTAACTCGCGACACTATGCCGATTCTATTGCCAGCGACACTATGCCGATTCTATTGCCGGCGACACTATGCCGATTTCATCTCTGATTCAATCCGATCCATTTCTAGGAATGCTTTGGGTATGTTAATTGTTAATTTTGTTTCGATTTCAACCCTAACTCGCGTTCGTTTCTATGATTTCAATCCAATCCAATCCTTTCAGAGGTTTTTCGATTCAATCTTACGCGTAGTGAATAATTAACATGTGTTAAAGCCAATTCTATTGCCGGCGACACTATGCCGTTTTCAAGGAAGTTTTCTAGAATTTATAGTATAAAGATGGAGATGTTTTTCTCAACCCAACCCGAATTCAAACTACCGAAGACCCCAATTGTATTTTCAATTAATTATATAGAAATACATTACATTAAATCCATCGCCACGCGCACAGCGCATTTTTTTAGAATTTAGAATTCTTTTTCCCTTTTTTCTGATTGGCTGACTTTTGAAATAATAATATTTTTTATAATAATATATATATGATATATATGATTCGACACATGCTGCCAAAATATAATCCTGAAATATTTCTGAATCTATAATATTCTGTATTCGACACATGATGCCAAAATATTTACATGAAATATTTTACTATAATCGTTTCTATAGTTGACAATAGTATTAAATATTTTCAATTAATTATATAGAAATACAATTTGTTAAATCCATCACCCCGCGCACAGCGCGGATAAATACCTAGTTGTATAATTAAAAGATTATTAATTGAGCGATATAGGAGAATCAAATTAATTCGTTTTTCAATAATTATTAAAATACAACTTTCCGATATAGCCCTTTATAAATTAAAAATAAGATTTAATTTGATTATTCTAAACTGGTAGATTGAAATTGATGGACGAATTATATTCGTTTATAGTTTTCATCAAAAGTAGGCGTTTTTATTTGATTCATTACGTTATCTAATATTTAAGAGGAGATGGCCAAGTATAATATTTCCAGATATTTGATTCCTTGCCAGATTTCAGAAGGATCTGACATTGCTGGCTTCTATTGTTACAAAAGCAATGTTATCCTTGTCAAGGCCTTTAAAATTATAAAACATGCTGTCACCAATACTAGTTCGAGAAAGTAGATTCTACATACCAATTCGAATTTAGGAAGCTTGATGGAATATGTGGAGGCCTTGCTTTTTCTTTCGGTCAGATGTGGCGAGGTCCTTTTTCATTAAATGAAAATCATGTATACATCTATATAGAGGACGCAAAATATCAGTCCGCCCACAGTCCAATAAAGATTAGTACTATTGGGGTACTGAGTAATACCAGCTATGAGGCAGAAACTACTTGATGTCTACCATTGCTGATGATAGGATCTTCAAGCGAGTTCCACTATCATCTTCTTTTGCCAGACATCTTTGGATTCTTACACATACGGATGCTTAATGGTGTGACCTCTACCAATTCATCTTCTTGAATGTACTCAATGCAGTCATCCAAGCTAAAATCTAATGGAGTATCCAAAATCACTGCATATCAAACCAGAATGGTGTTAATATTTGGGTCTGCGACGCAAGTTGCTCTATCAAACACTCATTTGAAGTATTATTAGCCTTCAGCCTCAAAACGGCATCAGACAAAATAGAAGTACAGGATTTCTATTTTCTAACCTGTCTGCTCCTTGTTGGAACGTATATTTGTTGCAGCTTTCTTCTTGCATACATTGACTGATAGGTCTCCAGATCGTTGATGAATGCCAATTACTTGTCCTTTGTAAACCTCAGCTCCAGGACCAAGAAACATCTGCCCTCTCTCTTGGGTACTTGAAATGGCATATGATGTCGTTGTTCCATCCTCAAAGGCAACCTGGTTATTATTCAAAATGGCTGTGTTAGTATGCGATCCCTTATATATCAATGCATTGTGATATATTGTTCACAAATTCAAATAAAATGAAATAAGTGGATATAGGAATAGGACATTACCAGGGAACCCAATTCCCGTGTGCTCATGTCACCAGCCCACGGTTCATAACTTTCAAAAACTGTATTGAGAACTGCAGTGCCCCTAGATGCTGTTAGAATTGCATTTCTCAAACCAAGCAATCCACGGGTTGGAATCTTGTAGCGCAAAAAGGTTGTTCCTTCAGCCCTGCAAAGGAAAGTTAAAATGAATATAACTAAATACAAACCAACAAGAGCAATTTAAATATTTGCTTGATTGTTTCTGCAGTTGCTGGCTATTTGGCTAGTTCCAGATTTTAAATAGAGTATATTATTAGAGAGAAACCACTAAATATACTTACCCTCCTTGCATGTCAATCATCAGTCCGCGCCTTTTACCTAGAAGTTCAACCACAGATCCCATGTGCTCTTCAGGGACTTCTACTGTGGCTATCTACAGGTTGCAAAGAAGGCATGAATCCAAACCCAATACAGACTAAAAACACCAATCTTACATAGTCTAATAATCAGCATACTTCATATCAAAAAATTCTCAAAGCTAAAATTGGATATACATTCATTGACCTTTCCGCTGATTAGAAATGTTTCCTTCAAATGCAATAAACAGGAGGTCACCAACCTCATACGGCTCCAACAGTTTATCATTGACCCTTTTGTTGATCACTTTCGGGGGGCCGACCATAAATTCAAATCCTTCTCTCCGCCTGAGATTTACAAAAATTAGAACCATTTGCGAGATTTTAACAAGTCACTGAGTATAAAAACAATAGCTCACATGTTTTCTATCAGTATTGTGATGTGCAGTGTACCCCGACCACTAACAATGAATGTGTCTGCCGTTTCACCATCTTCAACTTTCATAGCCAAGTTCCTCTCTAGCTCGCGGTACAGGCGATCTCTTAGGTTTCTACTGGTAACATATTTCCCCTGAAGACCATATACTACTTATTTCCGCAGCAAAGTACAAAAGGAGGATAAATTATAAGGACAAATATACACTTGTATGATCATCCTGCAAGGGATCGATAAATTGTGTAATTGGTAAAGCTAAATTACCTCACGGCCCACAAAAGGTGAGGTATTAATAGAGAAAGCCATCTTGACAGTCGGTTCTTCCACCTTAATGGCCGGTAATGCTGTCCCGGTAACTTTATCAGCAATCGTTTCTCCAATCTGATTTTACAAAGAAGAGTAGATAAGAAGTTACACAATTTAAATGAACTGACTGGCGATCGTTTTGCAGTCTGCGCAGACACATTAAAATGCTCAAAATGATTTTGGTGTTGTGCATGCAAAAAGAAAAATAACATTGTTTACCTGGATGTCATCTATACCACAGACAGCACATATATCACCAGCTTCGACAGTATCTGCAGGAACCCTAAAGAACTTCTCATACACAAAAAGTTCACTAACTCTTGCAAATCGACAGGTATCATCTGGAGTGCATATCTGTTGTGAAAATCAATGAAAAGTCAAGTTCTCAAGAATATCTTACCCTAATGAATACTAAGACTAAAGTACTATCAAACCAAAAAACTAATAAGCACTGGTTATCTCAATGCTTACCTTCACATCCATTCCTCTTCTCAAAGACCCTGAATGCAACCGTCCTATTGCAATACGGCCTTTATGTTCTTCATAATCGATATTTGTCGCCTACAAATACAATTAAAAAGCAACATTACACAAACAAAGAAGAAGATCTATGGGGTAAATTAAAATGTGACATCTTTGGCACTATTTACGAATGGCAGGATAATGAGGAGCCACTAACCAGCATTTGCAAGGCACCATCCTTGACAATACGTGGCCCGGGTATGCATCTGACAACTGATTCAAAAAGAGGACCAGATCATCTGCCAAATTTTCAGGTTCCAGACCAGCCTTTCCTTTAATCCCACTAGCATACACAACTTGAAAATCACACTGCGAAGACAGTTAGTATTATTCAAAATGCAAACACAAGGCAATATACACTAGCATTTGATCCGTATAAAGCGGATTAATCAAACTATACTATACTAATGTTTCAATTACAAAGAATAGTATACTATACTATACTAATTGGTTAATATTGTCTGCAAATTTATTAACCAATTATTTCCACTAAAGAATTTCTGTTCATAATTGTATAAATTGACATGGGCACAACACATTTATATAAAAACACAAATGATAATAGATGATGAATACCTGTTCATCTGTCGCATTAAGTTCAATGAAAAGCTCAAAAGTGGAGTTAACGACATATTCTGGGCGGGCTGAAGGTCTATCAATTTTGTTGACAACAACAACAACGGCAAGTCCAAATTCTAGTGCCTTCTTCAAGACAAATCTAGTTTGTGGCATAGGCCCTTCCACTGAATCGACCTAGATAGTTTATACATGAAGCTGTAAATGTGTTTTCTGTAGAGCAGATCATGATTTGAAAACTAAAGTAGAACCAAGGGGCTTTGTCAATGTTGACATTTGATGTGATAAAACTGGTTATTGTAGAAATTAAAATTCTTAACACGAACACAACTAATGTCCAACAAGAAAAAGAAGAAGTCAAAAACATTATCTTACCACTAGAAGTACCCCCTCAACCATATTTAAGATACGCTCAACTTCGCCTCCAAAATCAGAGTGGCCAGGCGTATCAATGATATTAATTTTTGTATCCTTATAAGTAATGGATGTATTTTTACTAAGTATAGTGATTCCCCTTTCCCGCTCCAAATCATTGGAATCCATAATCCTCTCTTGCATAACTTGATTATCACGAAACACCTAATATAAACAAAACATTAGAACAACATAATGTGAAACCACACAAGACCATTCATCGTGTACCTTTGCTTGCTTAAGCATGGAGTCCACCAACGTAGTCTTCCCATGGTCAACATGTGCTACAATAGCGATGTTCCTAATATCCTCCCTCCTTGTAAACTGGCTTTTTTTCACTACATCATCTACCAAAACAACATAGCCTCAAATTCAATCCGAATACCTAAACTGAGCATTTCAATTCAATTAAACGGCGCAAATAAGAGAAAGCATAAACAAAACTGACCGGCGTCGACGACATCGGCTGACAGGGAGGATTTGATAGAAGTTGAAGAAATGGAAGAGGAGCGAGAGCGGGAGAGGGAGAGAGAGGTGAAAGCGATATCACAAAAGCGGCGATTAGTGAGCAGAAGAGTCGACGAGGAGGTGTTGGTATGGAGCTTAGGTTTAGTGTTAATGGATGAAAATGTGGAGAGGATTGGAGTTTTGAAACAGGTGGCGGCCGCCGCTGTCTCCATGCTTCCTTATCTTGAATTGAGTTTGGATGCAGAAGAGAGCGGCGAAAAAGAAGAGAGGCACTGCTGTGCCGATAGATATTATCGAAGATGAGGGGCTGTAGATACTTTGTCCGTTTGTCGATCGAAAGCGAATGGACCTAATTCATGCACATGTGGCATACTCGAATTTCCACATACCCCCACATTCTTTAATTTTATTTAATTGCACTATATTATGTTTGAATTTGATGTATATCGGAACTGAGTTAGACATGTATGTTTTGTTAAACAAAAGATGTAATTTCAGCCGTTGATTTGATTAATTAGACGATTGAGATTAAAGTTGATTTTTAATTAAATGAGCGGTTGAATTTGCAAAAAATACGGACGATTGGGGATTGACGGTTATCAATATCAACCGTTAGATTAACGAAAATCAACGATAGAGATCATGTACTTCCGTCTTACAAAAATATGCATGTCCTTGTAGAACCTATTCCTATTGGAACGAACTAACAACGAATTCATTAAGAGTGCCCATCAAGCCGGACCGGGCCTCATCCTAAAATGCCATGCCCGGGCCCTAAAAATCGTAAAAAGTCGGGTTTTTTGAAAAAATCGGGCAGGGCCTCTCGAAAATCAAAGCCCGTTGACTTAGGATTTGACATGGCCGAATCGGGCTTTCAAAAAGTGAATAAATAAAATTTTAATACATATAACAGTTTAAAATATTTTTAATACACCGTTATGTCAAAAAATTTTTAAAATAATTATCTATTCTTTTAAAAAGACAAGATAGAGTTGATAGATAATTTTAAAGTCATAATTTGCACGCCTAAAATATTATTTATTTATCTAATATTTTTCATGTAATAATACATTAAACACATGTCTCTTTTTTATATATATTGTTTTGAAAATAAAAATATTTGAACGTGTACTAAATAGAGTTGGTTAATTAATCTAATTTTTTATATATGTTGTCATAGTAAAAATCAAACAATATATATTTCAAATAATAAGAATTCGACACTAATATACATAGCTTGTATCCTATGATTCCATCTAATTTGGTGGACTCGTGAACCCCCTCTTGCATCCGTTGATTGCATTTTTTGGATGCACCAAATTGCACTACGCCATTGCATTTGTCATGTGCACATCACGTGTGCATCACGTGCAACTCACATGTTTCATTAATGCGTTGACACAATCTGGTGCATCCAAAAAATGCAATCAATAGATGCAAGAGGGGGTTCACGAGTCCACCAAATTAGATGGATCCACATGATACATTTCCCTAATATACATAACTCGTATAATTTATATGCACATACTTTTTATCGGGCTTTGGGTCGGGCCGGCTTTCAGGCCGAATGGGCTTCGAAAGGAAGGCCCGAGCCCGACCCTAAGACATCGGGCTCGGGCCGGACTTTCACTGGGCCGGGTTGTCGAGCTTTTACCTAGCTTTCGGGCCATCAGGCCATTTGGATACACCTAGAATTCATACTTACAAAATTTATTATAGGGGAGAGATTCGGTATAAAGTATCACGATCTATGCTATGCCGCTTGGATTTACTTTCCCACTCCGTTAGCATCCAATCACGAAAGTTGACAACGTTATCCTTTAGCATGTGTGTTGAAACTACTCCTAACCTATTTATTTGAGTTTGATTGTCGATTTGCAGAAAAAATTGATGTCGTACAATGACATCTTACTTGTCATTGCAAAACACGAGCGCCGCTTCGAAGATAATTATGAAGTTCTACGTCAATTGTCGTTCAAATTCATGAATCCACAAATGATTTAAACTTGGAGTTGTATTGTTCAATAGGGGAAAGTTCGAGAAGGATGTATAAATATTTGTGAGACAGTGACACAATCCTGCGTTGATTACTAATAATATAACGGATGAGATTTAATCCAAAAATAACCATCAAATCCAACCGCCTGTGTTTTTTTACCGATCCAACCGCCCAATTTAATTAAAACTAACTTAATCTCAACCTTCGGATTAATCAAATCAACGGTTGAGATTATGTCCTTCTGTCTTACTAAAATTTATCGTCCCTCTCGAACCTAACGTTTGTTCAATACATATGCAAAATAGATATATGGTTTATAATTTATCACTATATTGTTCACGAACCATATTTCTTTTTTGCAGAACCAAATGAAAAAGACTTAGTGTTGCAAGGTTCACACAAAATACGCACGACCATATGGTCCATAATTTATCACTTCAAGGTTCATGAACCATAACCTTATTTGTAGAACAATATGAAAAACGACCTTATATGGACTTCAAAGACAAAGTATTTATATGATTCATGATTTATCATTGTATGCTTCATGAACCATATTTCTTAATTTATAGAACCTTATCAGAAAGACTTTACGCAGCCCTCAAATAGAAAATAATTGTATGGTTCGTGATTTTTAACTAATGTTCATGAACCTTAGTTCATATTCATGAAGCATACACAATTACGAAGAAACATACGATCAAAACCTAGTCATGCACAAAAAACGCAAAAATAGTTGTATGATTCAAAATTTATCACTACATGGTTCGTGAACCATACTTTTTTGTTTGTAAAACCATCTGAAAAACGAGCTTAAAGGTCCGAATCATTTTATATTTTTTACGAAATCTACCACTTTATACGAGATCCTTTGCCATTATTGTATACTAGCGCTTAGTGCACAGTATAACCTGTGTAAAACTCCTTGACTTTAGAATCCACCGTCTTAAAGAAAATGAACGGCGCATTGGATAAAATAGAATTGATAATCCCGAACGTTGCCTGACCAAAAAATAACAATATAAAGACAAACAAAACACTTTTATATTCAGTCAAAGCTCCTTGCCATTTTCATTCAAAAGCAATAATAACAACACAATTAACCAAATGTTTAAGGTTTTCCCTACATGCAACATTGAAACTAATTTTAATTGCTCTGCTATCCATACAGCTCCTGATAATTATTTTTTTGGAACATTAAAGTGTATGGTGGTGAACATCATGAAGAGTTCTTTGGAAAAGTAGTCCGTAGTGTTTCTGTAAACCTTTCCATAATAATTCTCTACAAAAAAAACAAAGAAATGGTCAGATGTGGAAAACTTAGAAACTTAGTTCAGATGCAGAAAAATGTACATTAAGGTTGTACATTTTCAATTAAAAAATTTATAAATAGAAATGCTTCCACTAAAGAAATGTTAATATATATACAATGCGGGTTCATGAGGGGATTAAATGAATTGCACGACATTAAGTTTTCTTCTTTACCAAAGCATATTAGGAAAGAAATTTACGTTGACGTTAGGTTCTTCAAAGCTAAGCTCTGAAAAACAATATAGATAACACGAAAAATTAGGAATTTTGTAAAACGACACATTATCCGGATACAAATAGTAAAATATTAGCGTCGTAATTAACCCTACGACCACCCCAGAAATGAGCAAAATAAATTAAAGTTCTTGGATTACTCGAAGCTTGTGATTGATAAGTTGCAAAGCTGACATCCTAAGTCATCTTATTATTCAAACATAGAAAAGTTAATCTAAATAAAAGGATCAAGTACCTAGGCATTTGTGACCTTTTTTGATGCATGACCTTGCATTCATTCAGGCTGGCCAGAACGCTATCATGTATCTGGTCCGAAGTAAATATATGTGAACTAAAAATGCAATTAGAAGCATAAAAATGCAAATATATGATTTTATAAAATGATGCACAGAGTAAGAATATGTGAACTAAATTTACTAAAACATAAGTGTTTTTGCAAAAAATCTATATAGGCATCATATGATTCATATTGAAGGCAGTCAAATAAACTTAAAGAAGTTGCCCGGTAAGGAGTTAGGTCACACTGGGTAAAGTGCCCAGGTTTGAACACCTGCTCCAACATACCATTGGTTTAAAAACACCTAAGGATTTACATGTGCAAAGCACATGATTCCCTTTCCAAAAAAATTAAAGAAGTGAACATATACTAAAATTTCTCACCGGCAGTGTCTCATGGTGTCACCAAAACTTGTACTGAATATGATCTTCAATACACCTGTATTATTGGATAGATATAGTTTGATCTCAACTAAATGGTGTTGAATACACCTCTATCAGATGAATATCTAGTTTGATCAATTAAACATCTAATTTTCATAACAGTAACATAAATTTAATGCAAATCAGTTTTCTATTACTTTTCACATATTTATGATAATTACTATATTTATAAATTAACTTTTATGAAAATATTGGTGAATTATTGCGTCGGATTTCCGATAAGATTTTCTACGAATTGTAAGATGACACATATATTAATTATAACCAAACTTATATAAAATGAGGTTCAAGCATCATTGAATATTCACAAATTCATTGACCCGTGAGTAGTGTGCATGTTAATAGGGCGTCTCTGAGTAGCGCACCTGAAGAACAAGCTAGAAAGCTACTTCTTCATCACTCTTATTGGCTATTTACTCGTTGTCCAGGTTGAAGCTTGACGTAAGTGACGCAAATCTTAATTTCTGATGATTTTATCATTGATAAAAACCCTAATAATCATTCATTTGGACACCGTAGAAAGAAAAATAGCGACAGAGAAGCCACAACAACACAACATATCGTCAATTTACTTCGTTCTCATTCCAAAGTTTGACGCATACATCTTTTCAAAGTTCATCGCTGTGCATTTATATTTGAAATAATGCTTGAATTCCTTTTAACTTTAATGCAGCTTCTCAATCGACGATGCAACTTAAAATAATTTACTTAGTACCATTCCTCTTACAATGATCTCATGAAAGATGAGTTCCACTCTAACATATAGTTTATCAAATTTCTAGAATTAACCATATTGAACTTAAGATCGTCAAGATGTACTTTTTTGGAGTCAACACTCTCTCTTTGATACATGAGTCGTGACACCGCTATATCTCATCACGAGTCAGTTGAAAACAACAATAATTGAGTAGAGAAGAATCTATTTCCACCTGCTCCTGCGTGTACCTAGCCCATTTCACTTGATTCCATTAGACGAAGAAGAAGAAGAAGGAAGAAGGAAGAAGAAGAAGGAAGAAGAAGAAGGAAGGAAAACGCAGGCGGGAAAGTTGACGGCTCACTGAACGGATGTGATGGATGGAGAAAAGTAATGATTGTGTTTTTTATTTGGAAAGTTGAACTTAATGTGTTTTTTATTTGGAAAGTTGAACTTAATGTGTTTTTTAAAGGGAGTTGTTACTCCCACCCCAAGGAAAAAACACCCATGACAATTTTACCATTTTACCCTTCATTCAAATCATAATTATTCTTAAGTCATTTACTTATTTGTACCTTGTTTAATTGTATTAAATGTTAATATTTTTAATTCTAATTTTTTTATATTATTTTAATTATTAAATATTGTTGCAATTTTTAAATACTTTAAAAAATCAACAAAAATATAATTAACATTAAAAATAATTTAATATAACTATTTATTATTAGTAGTATTTTAGAAAATGCTACGAACAATTAAAACGCCATAAGCACATTTATTCAATACTAGTCAAATAAAACATAAAAGCGTTCCAACTACAAGTAATTTCTTGACCACAATACTTAAAAATAAATATTGCTGTAAAATTTGCATGCATTTGTCACATTGCTAGTCAAAACCAATAATGTATTTCATACACCCACACATGTAAATGCGACAACTACCATACACTACAAAATAAAAAGTAAATGATTTTGCAAAAAAATTGCATGCATTTGTCACATCACCGGTCCAAAATAAATAATTCTGTAAAATTCGCATGCATTTGAGTTCATAAATTAAAATAAACAAAATACATAAAAGTATGACATTTTTAAATTTATGCAGATTTTAAATAATTTTATGTTCTAATTTGTATAATATATATTTAAATAAAATATAAAATATCAGAAATTTTATAAATATGCTACGTTAAAAAGTGAAAAACAACAATAATCGTTCAAATTCATGAATCCACAAATGATTTAAACTTGGAGTTGTATTGTTCAATAGGGGAAAGTTCGAGAAGGACGTATAAATATTTGTGAGACAGTGAGACACAATCCTGCGTTGATTACTAATAATATAACGGATGAGATTTAATCCAAAAATAACCGTCAAATCCAACCGCCCGTGTTTTTTTACAAATCCAACCGCCCAATTTAATTAAAAACCAACTTAATCTCAACCATCGGATTAATCAAATCAACGGTTGAGATTATGTCCTTCTGTCTTACTAAAATTTATCGTCCCTCTCAAACCTAACGCTTGTTCAATACATATGCAAAATAGATATATGGTTTATAATTTATCACTATATTGTTCACGAACCATATTTCTTTTTTGTAGAACCAAATGAAAAAGACTTAGTGTTGCAAGGTTCACACAAAATACGCACGACCATATGGTCCATAATTTATCACTTCAAGGTTCATGAACCATAACCTTATTTGTAGAACCATATGAAAAACGACCTTATATGGACTTCAAAGACAAAGTATTTGTATGATTCATAATTTATCATTGTATGCTTCATGAACCATATTTCTTAATTTATAGAACCTTATCAGAAAGACTTTACGCAGCCCTCAAATAGAAAATAATTGTATGGTTCGTGATTTTTAAATAATGTTCATGAACCTTGGTTCATATTCATGAAGCATACACAATTACGAAGAAACATACGATCAAAACCTAGTCATGCACAAAAAACGCAATAATAGTTGTATGATTCAAAATTTATCTCTACATGGTTCGTGAACCATACTTTTTTGTTTGTAAAACCATCTGAAAAACGAGCTTACATGGTCATCAATGACAACGACATTATCATTTGAAAATCTGACAGCGCGTCGTTGTGCTCTGCAAATCTAAATTTATAACCTACTCAAAACTAGTATAGCAATAAGCAGGGTCGAACCCAAGGGAAAGTAATCTAGTGTCGGATTTAAACTACTAGCTAATAATCTACTCCTATCAGGGGGGTTTGTTTGAATGATTGTTGTCAACTAAAACTAAAACTAAAGATTTAACTACTGAATGAGAAAGCACAGTTCAGGAAATCTCGTCACAACTAGTAATCACAGACCAGACAAGTTTCAAACTAATGAATTATGGTTGTTCTAATCGGATAGTCCCGCTAGGGTAGTTACCTAATTCTAGTTCTATCTTCTATTACCCGCTAGATCCTCAAGAAGACGTAACAATAACCTAATCCAACTACCACAATAGCTCCACGCTAGGGCTTTACTACTATGACAATTCAACTAGATATCATGCATTGCTATAACCCTAAGTTTACCGCTAGGCTGAGTTAGGCAAATAACAATACATGCAATTAAAGCAAAGAACAGAATTCACTAAATTAAAACTTGCTATTCAACAGTCTCATACATTGTTGCAACTCAATTCCCCAAACTGTAGGGAAATTAGCTACTCATGCAAAACATTGTAACAAAAATAAAAGACTGAAATTGAGTTCGAAGAGTTATCGTTTATGAAGACAAAAGTTGAAGCTTGCTTGCAATTCTCTATTCTACGCTCTGGAATTCACCGTCCCAAATAGATCCCCTTCAATTAGGATCGAAACCCTAATCAAAAAGCTGCTGATTGTCAAAATTGGGCCGGGCCGAACGTCGCGCGGACCCTGAAGGAATTCATTCCGCGGACCCTAAAGGATTTCTTTATATTCAATACCGTCCGCGGAAGTTAATAATTCAGCGTCCGCGCTGACATCATCCAGTCTGCAATGCTTCTTCCCTTCGTCTTCGTGCTCCGAATCCGTCTAGAATTGCTCGATAAGCGTGTAAATTTCCATTGCACTCCAAATACGTCTGAAATGCAAAACACTACAACAAGGTAATATTTCGCAAATAAAACATATAAGAATAACGGAAATAAGACAATGATGGATCGTATAAATACGCTCCATCAAACTCCCCCACACTTATCCTTGTTCGTCTCGAACAAGTAAAGATCTAGACTATAGACTCGAATCAATCAGAGTATACTGTAACTACATGACAATCCAACTCATGATATTCTATCTAATCATCTCATCAACATCTGCATGCAATCATCATCAATAATGCTCAATTTGCACTCAACAATATAGAATACTCAAGTCAAGATATCCATGAATAACGTAGAGATAGTCCTTTTCAGATTCCTAACTTCATTCTTCAATTCACAATCCTAATCACACTAACAGTTGAGTTTTTAATATGGCATCCGAAACATACTATTAGATAAATTCATTGGCAACAACAAACTTTTATTCATTTTTTTCTTTTTTCTTTTTTTCTTTTTTGATTTTTTTTAATGGCTTGCCTTATTTTGGCTTGTGCCATTGGTTAAAGCAAGTGCTCAAGTGGGAAGTGTCTTGGTTTTCTTCCTAACCCCCGGCACTAGTCAATAACCAATATAAAACAAAAACATTTGTTGCCAATGAACTATCCACACATAGATTTCACTTCTCATCTTGTCCTTTTTAACGCGAGTCAAGATGAGGTCGCTCATCTCTTTTTCCGGTCACTCAGAACAGAGATTAGATAAATCTTTTTCAAGTTCGGAATGCCACAATATCAACTCAACATATAGCTAAATTATCATGCAAATATCAGAATGAATGTCAAATCCCCTAGGACATTTTCTATCAACTCTACATCACCAGATATCTCAACTGAAAAGCATTCATATCATCAGCACAAATATCCCAAAAACATCAGATTTCATGCATGCAGACATATCAGAGATTCATAGAACAGAATCACTCATAAAATCATCAATTTCATCACAGCATACAATGATAATTCTCCTCTACGACTCATAAAAATAAAAATAAAGACTCAACTAACACTACTTCCCCTCCCCCACACTTGAAATATGCTGTGTCCTCACGGCCCAACATACAACAAGAATGAAGAAGGGGACACAGACACTAATAAATAAAACAATAAAAGATGTGAATTTTTTCTAAATACACATAGATAGCGCACTGGTTTTAAATCGCTGGCGACTACCTGTGATCAGCAATTGTTGGGATGCATGCTCAAGTCAAACTTCCTATTAAGCATATCAAAATTATTATTAGTGAAAAGTAATTCACTAGTGCACTTACCTCATTTTTCAGCTCTGTTGTTTGACTTGTCTTCACCCAAACGATTTGTCTGAGATGTCCTTGTCTGATCAGGCGGATCAACCTTAATATTCCTTGTGTTATCTGCACAACACCGGTCATTGATATTGTTATTCAATTTATGTTTACCTTTTCGATCCGGTGGTTTTGTCATCACTGTGATCTCGTATGAGTTCCTTTGTCCTCTTTTCTTGTCATCACAGACTCCAACATTTTCTTTTGGGGGATCAGGTGGTTTGTTCATTTTCTGCTCCAAGATATCACCTTTCGAATTAAACTTTATAAAAGTCCCCTCTATTTCCACTGACAATAAGCCTCTGAAGACATCAATTGCGTCTAGTTTTTTTTAAGGAATGGTCGTCCAGAAGTAAGAGCAGGAGCATCATCTTCTTCACTACTCCGCAGATCAATTATATGGAACTTAACACATCACCTGATGTACCTACTGCATCAATAACATATATGAGGATTCGTCAGTGACTTATCTCCTAGGACCAAATTTAGCCTCGATTGTTTCAAGGGTGCAAGATTTAAAGAAAGATATATAGAGAAAGGCATCAAGTTCACAGCAGACCAAATCAATTAAACAATTTTTGAATTCTAGTGTTACCTATTTCACATGTAATTGTGAAATGCTCCTGGGTCTTCTTGGCTTGTCAACGTCCTTCCCCTTTCTAACTTCTTGGATCTGTAGAGGAATCAAACCAAAAGGTCAGAAAAGTGGGTCGGTGAATTTTGTTCAGCTTCAACCGCGGACGGTAAAACATAATTTTCCGCGGACCCTGAGTGATATTCATAATCTTGTGTGAGGTCCGCGGACAAAATACAATCAAGGTGCGCGGTAGGCGCTGAGATCAGACCCGCGGTCCCTTTGCGATTTCCATAAATGGAAGACACATCCGCGGATAAAACTTCATGCACGTCCGCGGTACGCGCTGCCTGACCTCCCGCGGTCCCTTCCACCATTATGGCTGCGGACCCTATGCAATATTCAGAACAGGAAGACACGTCCGCGGGTAAAATTTCTTTAGCGTCCGCGGTCCTTGCTGGATGCTCATCCACGTGCCTTGAACAAATACCCGCGGTCCTTATTGATATATCAAAAATACAAGAACCGTCCGCGGACCGAATCACTTCAGCGTCCGCGGGAAACGCTGAGTGATGATCCGAAATTTCATCTTTTGAGCCATCTTCCAACTCTGTTCTCCTTTCCAGGCTTATAGCTTTAACACCACTCTTTGGGTTCGGAACAGGCTGTGAAGGGAGCTTTCTTATGTTCTTCTGGAGCTCAATCACAGCACTAGTTACGTGTGAAAGCTGTTTCTGCATCTCGAACTGCTCCCTCCTCATCTCGCTTTGCTCCTTCCTTATCTCAATTTGCTCCTTTCTCATCTCGTTCTGCCCCTTGAGTAATTCCTGTAACATCTCTTCCATTGAGTTAGTTGATCCTGCATTAGTTGTTGTTGGCTGAGTGATTGGCTGCCTCTGCTGTGGGAATGCATTATTATTGTTCGGGTATCTATTCTGCTGACGGAAAGGTGGCTGGTATGGTGGAGGCTGCTGATTCTGTCCATAATAGCTAGCCCGACCTCCATCATTATTATTCCAATTCAGTCCGTTCTGATCGTTCCAATTCGGCCTACCTCCCTGTCTGTTACCATAGTTCTGATATCCTCTGATGAGTGTTAGAAATGTCTATTTTAAGACCCTACTTTCATGCTTATTTCATATGATTTAATGTAAAATATATTACTTTTGATACTTTGATTGATGTTTCAGGTCAAAAGCACGGTTTACACTTACGAAGGAGCATAAATGGAAATATGAGGAAAAGCACGTGAATTCGGCCTAAATCAGACGTAATTGGAAGCATTTCTGCAATTCTTAGACCGAGTGCACTAAAGTACCTTACTCGAGCAAAAACAGCCGAAGACTCAAGTTACTCGACCGAGTAAATACACTGCTCGAGCAAGTTGTCACGTGACCAAGACCCTTCGTGGATTATCTCATTAACTCGAGCCATTCAATACAAGATTTAATACATGAAGATAAGCCAAACCTTTCATTCCACTCGAGGATTAAATGCATGAAGATAAGCTTAACTCTACATTTACTCGGCCAATTATGAGGAGTTAAAGCAAGACCTTTCAAGTCACTCGAGCCCTAATGAACTACACTATATAAGCATCACAAGAGACTTCAAAGAAAGTTGGCTGCTGCTGCCCGAGCTACCTACGGGGGCTGAAATAATAAAGTGATTGATCATCGAGTAAACCAAGTGAAGAAGAGAAGGAGCCGAGAGAGCTCAAGATACCGTTGAATTATTGAAGTTTTGTACTCGAGATAACGAGGAGAATAGCAGCAGCTTTGGAGCTCGACCGTGGATCATCAATCACTGAGAATTTCTAAACTTTACTCTTGTTTTATTTACAATCGTTTTACTTTTAATCGTTTGAATCATGTTTGCTTATCACTCGAGATGAGTGAGTAGTTTCTTTATGATGAGGATTTGATGAATCTCTAATGCTTATGAATAACTAGAACATGATTATTTAATTTATATGAATCAATTCTTGTATGACAATTGCGTGTGTTGAATCATACCCGAGCTTAATCTTCATAAAATAGGTGTCCTGACAAAACATCTAGAAGTGTAGGTCGGAGTAGTATATCTAGGGAGGACCGGAGGTGAACTTAGATTATTTAGGAATCAATACAACCATTAGATCGAGTATATTAGCAAAGCGAGAGCAGCGAGTATATTTGGTGCATGAATGTATTAATAAGCGTATTTAGACAAGACTAGTGAAATTCCAACATTCGGAGTGAGGAAACTCTAGTTGAGTAGATGTTTAGTGTGAATCCAACATTCGAGAGTGAGGATTCGTATGCTAATGCTACTCAGTCTAAATTCTATAATATAAATCCAACATTCGAGAGTGAGGGTTTATATTATCATATAACTATATTTCTAGATTAAATTGTCATCAAGAAGGAAATTCATAACTATAATATAAATCAACATTCGAGAGTGAGTTTTATATATCTTGTTTGAGTGAAACATAAGTATTAGTGGAGGATTCTCATCCTTGTCATAGTTTTTAATATTTGATAACAAACCTTTTCTTTAATATTGCCTTTAAATTGCCTTTGAATAAATAAACACTTAAGAACTAAATTAAAGCTAGTAATTGAAACTAAAGAATTAAAAAGCTAGTAATCGAGTTTGAAATATAACTTGACTCCACTGTTCCCTTGGGTTCGACACTAGGTCACCCCTAGTTCTATAAATTCTTTTGAGTTGCGTGCCGGAATATTTATTCACTATACTGCACACGTCAAAATGGCGCCGTTGCCGGGGAACGGTGTTTAGTTTTTAGTTTTTAAAATCTTTCACTAGTTTAATTTTTAGTTCTAGATTTCGAGTCACTCGAAATCGTAAATATAAAAAATAAAAAATAAAAAAAATAGTAGTAATAAAAACTTTCATTTGCTTATTTTTCTAGCTATTACTAAAATTCATCTTTTTGTAGGTGAATGCAATCAAACTCTAAAGCGAAGAAAAAGGTGCAAGTGGACGTCACAAATTCAAGTTCTAGCTCTTCGAGATCTTCTAGACCTTTAACTTAACTTCGTGGACAATACCAAAGAAACGAGATCAAAACAGCTTACTCGACCAGATATGGAAAATCTTACTCGACCGCAAGGAGCAGCTCGAGCAGGGGCAGAGGTCGAGCAACCAGCCGAGTACTACATAACTCCAACCATTGGAAGTTATGATTCTCCATTCACATTCCAATGAAGAAGGATATGACTTTGAACTTCGAGGAGGACTCATCCAAATGATCAAGAGTGAATCATTCGACGGATACGGTAACCCTCACGTTCATCTTAATAATTTTACTGAATTATGCCGTACGTATAAATTTGCAGGAGTACCTGAGAAATAGTTTACATGAACTATTTCCATTTTCTTTAACCGATGGAGCGAAAGATTGGCTTCAAGGACACGAGCCGAACACATTCAAGACATGGGACGCCTTAGCCCAAGCTTTCGTAAACCAATACTTTCCCCCTGCAAAGGTAAAACGTATTAGGGATAGAATTAATAAATTTGTGCAAGGCAACAATGAATCTTTTTATGAAGCGTACGAACGATTCAAAGGACTTCAACGCGAATGTCCTCATCATGGATATAACAAATGGGAATTGTTGTCGATGTTCTACGATGGAATGGACGAGAATAGTAGATTACGCATGGATCAAGGAAGCGGAGGAAGCATCATGGGACTACCCGCGAGCGAAGGATTCAAGGTTATAGAGAAACTCGCATGGAACAGCCATCAATGGGGTGGAGACCGAAACCATCTAAAGAAGGAGGAACTTGAGCCGAGTACGAATTCAGTCACGAAAGCCGACTTTAATAACCTTTCAAAAACCGTTAACTCTTTAGTACAAACCCTTTCTAACCTTAACTTAGATAAGAAGAAAATGCAATCAAACGTTTATGAGGTTAGCGAGCACGCTGAAGAAGGTTACGGACCTAAAGGAGGAGAAGACGTTAGCTACATAGCTCGAGGACAAGGATCCTACGTACCCCCTCAACCAAGGCAGACTAGATTCTACTCAGATTCTAAACCACCATACCCTACTCAAGGGTATAATAACCAAAACCCAGGTAAGTCTCAATACTACCCAAGAGACCAAACTAGAGGAGACTACCCGAGCAACCAAGCCTCGAGTCAGAGCTATGGCCCGAGCACAAATCAGAATTTCACACAAAGGAAGGAAGACAAGAAATCCGAGGAACCTACCTTAGCGCAACTAATGACTCAGATGATAGCTACTCAAGCACAACAGAGCAAAGACATTCAGAATATTTGAGGAAATCGACAAGGAAAAGCCGAACAGAAGATGCTTGAGACACAATTTGCGCAACTCGCTTCAACGCATTCAAGGAATCCCGGAAAACTTCCTTCTCAACCCGAAATAAACTCAGCCGACTTAAGCGCTATCACTTTGAAGAGTGGTAAGGAGCTCGAAGGACCAAGACCAAAGAAAGCACCAACAAATTCAGCCGAGCAAGATGAACCGAGTAACACTCAGCAGCCCGAGCAGGAAGAGGAAGCCACGGACAAGGAAAGTGAGCCACCTTACGTAGCACCACCACCTTACGTTCCACCACTTCCATTCCCAAACAGACAAAAGAAGGTAAAAGAAACAGCCGCATTCAAGAAGTTTGCTGAAATTCTCGGAAAGCTTAGCATCACTCTACCATTTTCAGAGGTAATTTCTCAAATGCCCACCTATGCTAAATTCTTAAAAGATATTATAACTCATCGTCGTGAATTATGTGATGTAGACCATATTGCCTTAGGACCTAATTCTAGTGCCGTAATACAACGTAAGATGCCTAAGAAACAAAAAGATTATGGTTCATTCACTATACCGATCGTCGTAGGAGATATAATATTGATGATGCCTTATGTGATCTAGGAGCAGGAGTTTCCATTATGCCATTTATATTATATGAAAAATTAGGAATAGGAGAACTTTCTAGCACCACTTTAATTCTTAGACTAGCTGATAGGTCTAAACGAGTACCAATTGGTGTGTTAGAAGATATGCCTGTTAAAATTGGAGAATTCTATGTTCCTGTGGATTTTTATGTGTTAGAAATGGATGATAACCCATGCCGAAATTCCTGTTATTATGGGAAGACCATTTTTAAACACAGTCAAGGCATTGATAAATTGTGGCGATGGTTCAATCGAGTTGGACCTAGGTGAGGACAAGGTAAAATTTTATCTTTCTAAAATGATGAAAGCACCTACTTGTTCTTTGGATTGTGATTTGTTTGATGCTAATATTTCAAATAGTGATTTAGTTGATATTTCCGCGCTAACATTTCTTGAAAGTGAAGGAAAGACAGATGAAAATATGTCGAATCTCATGGATGAAACCGAGTACTCGACCGAGTCATTTTCGGTCGAGCAGAATTTGACCGAGCAAGAACTAACCGAGCAGGAAAATACAATCATGAGCAACTCGAGCAAAGGTAATGAATTTGGTCAGGAATTGAAACCTCTTCCACCAAATCTAAGGTACGAATTTTTAGTTTCAGAAAAATTTTCGCCAGTAATCATAAGTGCTTTGCTAAATCAAAATGAAACTATGAAACTCATGCATGTTTTACGTACACATAAAGATGCTATAGGACACTCTATAGATGATTTAAAAGGAATTAGTCCCGACGTATGCATGCATAGGATTCGTTTATGCGATGACGCAAAACCATCTAGGGAGTTTCTTAGGAGACTAAATCCCAAATTAGGTGAAGTTGTTCTGAAAGAAATAACAAAACTTAGAGATGCAGGAATCATATACTCGATCCCCTATTCAGATTGGGTTAGCCCAATCCACGTCGTTCCAAAGAAAGGAGGATTAACCGTAGTTAAAAATGAAAATGATGAATTAATCCCACTAGAACCGTAACCGGATATAGGATGTGTGTCGATTATAGAAAACTTAATAAAGCAACTAAAAAAGACCATTTCCCTATTCCATTCGTGGATCAAATGTTAGAAAGACTTTCCGGGCACGAGTACTTTTGTTTCCTCGACGGGTATAGTGGATTTTTCCAAATACCTATCCACCCCGAGGATCAAGAGAAGACCACGTTCACATGTCCATATGGAACGTTCGCGTATAGAAGAATGCCTTTTGGGTTATGCAACGCTCCGGGAACTTTTCAACGGTGTATGATGTCCATTTTCTCCGAGTACCTCGAGAAGACTATGGAAGTTTTTATGGATGATTTTTCAGTTTACGGGGACTCGTTTGACGATTGTTTATCGAATCTATCAAAAGTTCTAGCTCGATGCATTGAAATGGACCTAGTTCTAAACTGGGAGAAATGTCATTTTATGGTTCAAGAAGGAATAGTGCTCGGACATCTAGTTTCAAAACGAGGAATAGAAGTCGACAAAGCCAAGATCGAGGTGATCGAGAAGCTACCACCGCCTAAGGATGTACGAGGTATTAGAAGCTTTCTCGGACACGCCGGATTCTACAGAAGATTTATCAAAGACTTCTCGAAGATAGCAAAACCACTCACAAACCTTCTCGCTAACGATGTTAAGTTCGTGTTCGATGATAAATGTCATGAAGCGTTCGAGACGTTAAAGAAGTTACTCACAACCGCCCCGATCGTTCGAGCACCAAATTGGGATTTACCGTTCGAACTAATGTGCGATGCAAGCGACGGAGCGATTGGAGCATGCCTCGGACAGAGAGTTGATAAACGTCTTCATGTCATTCAATACACGAGCAAGGCACTCGATGCAACTCAAGAAAACTACACCACAACCGAGAAGGAGATGTTAGCGGTAGTTTACGCATTCGAAAAATTCAGACAATACCTCGTTGGATCAAAGACCATTGTTTACTCGGATCACGCAGCACTCAAATACTTGATGAAAAAAAGGACGCAAAACCAAGACTTATTAGATGGATCCTTTTATTGCAAGAGTTCGACATAGAGATCAGAGACAAGAAAGGAGTCGAGAACGTAGTAGCCGACCATTTATCTAGACTCGAGACTACCTTAGAGATAAAGGAAGTGGAGACCCTATCAAGGATTCATTCCTAGGAGAATACTTGTTATCATAGACTCAGCTCAAAACAAAGACCCTTGGTACGCAGATTTTGTGAATTATCTTGTTTGTGGAACGCTACCACCAGAATCACGTATGCACAAAAGAAGAAATTTCTCCGAGACGCTACTCGATACTATTGGGACGAACCTTATCTTTATAAGTTAGGAGTCGATGGCATATATCGTACGTGTGTAGCAGAAAAAGATCAACATAGAATCTTACGCGAATGTCATTCTTCATTCTCGGGAGGACACGGATCCACATCCAAAACAGCCGCTCGAGTATTGCAGTCGGGATTCTATTGGCCAACTATTTTTCAAGATGCTCATAAGTATGTTCAATCGTGCGACGCTTGCCAAAGATCGGGAAACATCTCGAGGAGAGATCAGATGCCTCAGAAGGGTATACTCGAAGTAGAAATTTTTGATGTATGGGGAATTGATTTCATGGGACCTTTTCCTTCATCTTACGGAAACAAGTATATTCTAGTAGCGGTTGACTATGTGTCTAAGTGGATAGAAGCCATAGCCACACCACATGCGATGCCAAGTCCGTAAGAAAGTTATTTAAGAAGATCATTTTCCCTAGATATGGTGTACCTCGAACTATCATTAGTGACAATGGAACGCACTTTAAGGAGAAACAACTCGAGAAGATGCTTCGAAAACATGGAGTATATCACAAGATTTCGACACCTTACCATCCCCAAACCAGTGGTCAAGTAGAAGTTTCAAATAGAGAGATCAAAGCTATTTTAGAAAAGACCATTTCAGGAGCAAGGAAGGAATGGGCGTCGAAGCTAGATGACGCACTATGGGCTTATAGGACAGCCTACAAGACCCCTATTGGTATGTCTCCATACAAACTTATTTGGAAAAGCTTGTCACTTGCCGGTAGAGATCGAGTACAAAGCCATGTGGGCTATCAAGAAGATGAATTTCGATACTAGAGCTGCAGGGGAACACCGTATTCTTCAATTACATGAACTCGAGGAGATACGCCTAAACGCCTATGAAAGCGCGAGAGTCTACAAAGAGAAAACAAAAAAGTGGCACGATAAGAAAATCATTGAGAAGAGATTCACAGTAGGAGACGAAGTGCTACTCTACAACACTAGGTTGAGATTATTTCCGGGAAAATTACGTTCCAAGTGGTCCGGACCATTCAAGATATCTAAAGTTTTTGACGACGGACACGTGGAATTATTAGACAAGGAAGGAAACACATTTAAGGTCAACGGACATAGACTGAAGATTTATCATGCTGGAGACCAATGCTATCTAGTAGAGCAACTCAATCTCTATGAGGTCGGGTAACTAAGAAGTGGAGCATATCCTCTCGAGAAGGGATCCTAGCAAAGGACTTCTCGAGTGTGTTTCTTTATATGAAGACACGGCTACGTCCTTGCCAGGACGTTAATCTAGGCCAGTAAGTATTTATTTTTCCGCATTTATTTTTCCGCACTTTATTGCTTTCTAGAGTAAGTAGTATTCTTTAGATTAGGAAAAATACAAGTGTGGGGTAGAATATTATTTGGGAAAATTCCGGGGTTAAATTCTTTCACTCGATCGAGTAAACCACCAACTCGACCGAGTCACGTGACCCAAATTAATATAGATTAAACAATTTAAATGAATTCCTATTTCATTCGATCGAGTAAGATTCTTACTCGACCGAATTGAAGCCAAAAACTTAAATAAATCTTTAAATAATTTAATCCCCCCTCATTCGATCGAGTAAAAATTTACTCGACCGAATTCACACCACCCAAAAACAAAATAAAAAAATTATAAATTAATTTAAATATCATTGGACCAACTTGACCAATTAAATTTGGTCATATAGGAAATTGTTCTAATTTAATTAGACCAATTTAATTGGACCCATTGGAAATTGGTCCAATTTAGAAAACCCTAAACATCACTCGACCACCTTTACTCCACCTACTCGACCGCTTCAACATCACTCTCAAATCCAAAATCCCTAGCCACCGATTCACTCGACCAAACCCTCAAACCTAAATTTCTCAACAATGTCGAGCGGACAAGGATCAAGCATGGGAAGAACAAAATCCCTAGCAAGGAGATTTACGGTTACAACCCGGGCACGCAACTTAGCTTTAGGAAACCATTTCAACAACCACGGCTTACTAACTCTTCTTTGGCTCGAACAAGAAGGAAGTGGTAAGTTCCGTTGCACCTCACAAACCTACTATGATTGAGCTTGGAATTTATGAGATTGTGGACAACATATTTATCAATGCCGGTTTGATCGAGTGGGAGTATTTGATGGGGAAGCCGACACACCACACCCTTGTGACCGAGTTCTTCACAAGTTTTGAACCGTTATAATGATAATGAGTGTGTGTCGTGGGAGTTTGAGATTAATGGAAAAGAATTAAAGGAGGAGAAGGAGGATATGGACGGAGAATGGTTCTCTCCCGGAGGTGTTATTCCATTTTGCACGGATGAGATGAGATTGGAAGTATGGAGGAAGCTAACCGGTATGCGAGAATATGACCCTAATTGCTCACCCAAGTGCCTAACGGATGGAGTATGGGATAATACGGATGGATCCATCGATTATTTCGACATAAACATCAACACTCGTGTTGACCAAGGTGCTCGGGTATCTCGGGAAGACTTGGATTTGATGTACTCATGGAGCGAGGAGACTCCATTGATTGGTTTTATGTCTTCACCGAGCGGTTCAAAAAGATGATCAACCCTAAGGAAAAGAGTAAAGCACTCGGTTGCTCATCTTTCATCACTTGCCTCGCGGAACGCTCATATTTTATGTTTAAAAGCAAAGGAGATTTTAGACCGCTTGATACCGCCCGTTTGGTCACTATGACGTTGATGGATAGGAGGAGCAAGGAATGGGTATGTACAAAGGAAATGCCCAAGCGCGCTGACCGGAAAGGAAAGAAGAAGATGAACGAAGGACCGAGCTTCGAGTGGGAAGAGTGCTAGGAAAGCCTCTTTTAGTTGTTTATTTGTGTTTGTTGAAACTCCTTGGACGTACCATTTGCGGTACTTTGTAGTCAGTAACTTGAACTTGCGCGTACTAGTTTTCTATTTGTCATTTACCCTTAGAAACGCCAAGTTTTACGAGCGCAAAGTGAAGCAAAAGGACATTGCTTCACTCGACCGAGTCTATGGATCATTCGGTCGAGTAACATACCAACACTTAAACAACTCGACCCAAATTAGAAAAATCAGATTTTAACCAAAGCCCACTCGAGCACCTAGCCCAATACTTTCCTAAAAACAAAATATCTCGAGTAACCTAATAAATATTCATAACTTCCATATATTAAATCCTTGATTAATCTTTGATTAAATCTTTGATTTAATATTCCATTATTAGAAACCCTTGATATACAAATATTTATCACACTTTATTAGGTAAGTAAATACTCGAGTAACCCTAGAGCTTCCAAAATTATATTAATATAAGAACCGATCGAGTAGCATGGCATAATCACCATACTCGACCGAATCACCATACTCGACCGATTCTACATACTCGAGCAACATGTCTCAATCCAACCTACTAGCCAAAAACACCAATGCACCTTCCCAAAGAAGAACTCAATGTTGAGTTTGTTCACACCTATGACCCATCCTACCCACCAAATTTTGACAACATAGACCATGCACGAACCTATGAAAGATTATTTGAAGATGCAAACCGACTCAAGCCTTTAGTGAGCTCGATAGCCCTTCATGACAAGACAATGCAAAGCCTTGGCATTAGTGCCAAAGTTTATGACATGTTTAACCGAGCTGCACTCGATGTGGATGTTGTTTTCAACAAGCAATGCTATAAGGAACTTGTCTATGAGTTCATTGCTTCGTTTGAACCTGTGGAAGGAGAAGGTTTTGCATATGATTATGAAGGATGGAAATTCAGAATTCAAGATTTGGATTTTTATTGGACTCGACAAGAAGCATATAGACATCTTGGATTTCCTGAAGGAGGACTTTGTCACTTGGCTACGGAACAACAAAGAATTCAGATTTGGAAAGATATTAGCCGCCAAGACTTCATTGGAGACTATCCTTCACCATCCTCTATTAAGAATCCAGTTTGGAAGTACGTGCATCGTTTGATTGCTACGAATATTAATTGCCAACCCGAAACTGTTGATGTAGTTACCCGAGAGGACTTGAACATTATGTGGGCACTCGACCAAGATGAACACATCAATTGGTTTGATGTGTTTACAACATGTTCAAGGGTATGCAGCAGGCATACTACTCTTCACAGTACGTGGGTTGTACTTCATTGATCACTAGCATAGCATGGTTGCCAATTTACTCTACCCGAGAGATACACAGAATTTCGAGAATTGGACTTTAACCTGTTAAGGAAATTAGCATTCTTAGCCAAAAAACCCGCCAGATTGGAATTTGCCTATAAGGAAGTAACTGAGGAAGAAGACCCCTCCGAGAACGCGCGCTCGGTTGGGAACTTCAATGATACAAGCAAAGATAAGGGTAAGGAAAAAGCTACCTCGAGCAAGACGCAGTCCAAGAAGCCTAAGAAAAATAATTCGGGTATTGAGTGGTATGAGGTTCGTAGGGTGACTATCAAAGAATTTCGCAAGTCGAATGGAGAACCAATAGAGATCGAGTCTGATGAGTGATGAATTAATCCTTAGTTTCTTATTTCTTCTACAAATAATTATGTCTTTGTTTGGAAAACAAAGTTAGAAATTCAATAAAGAAGAAATTTATCTCTTACAAATTTTAGGGTTAACAAAAATAAAATTCAGAATTAAAACACCTTGAACAAGAAAAATAAACACTCAATTAAATTCTGAATTTTGGCCGAGCCCACTCGACCAACTAAGAATGTCACTCGACCGAGTGAACCTATCCTTAAACCGAAACCAATCTTCCATCCGGTCGAGTCATCTGGTTCACTCGACCGAATAAAATTTTTGGGCCATCACACTTTAAACATAAAACACAAAACCTAGCCCAACTACACAAAACAAAACCCTAACTCGACCGAGTTTATTTATTCACTTAAGACCATATGGAGAGTGGTCGAGTTAAGGAAGAACAAGATAGAAGTTGTGAAAGAATGGAAACTTTGTTTGTGAAGGATACCGATCACCACCTAGACCTATATTGCATCACTCGACCGAAGAGACCGCTCAAGACGACGAAGAATTCGTAGATGCAGAGGATAACGTAGGTGACAACGAATAGGTCAGATAATGAACAACTTCCGAATCCTTGGAAACACCCGATATCTCCAAACAAACAATCAACAAAATCCATAAAAAACAAACTTTCGCAACTAGACCACACATTGATCGAGTACTTGACATTTGCACTTGTTTGAACATTTTAAATTGATTATCTATCATATTTTTGCTTTGTTTGTTATATAATGACAAATCTTTGTTAGCATTGCAAGAATGATAGATGTGCAGCGCATTGGAAAGTCAAGATACGAAGAAAAATGTCAAGAACGAAATACTCGACAACCAGCTAAGTATCTCTACACCTTAATCTTAATTTATTGCTTAGGGACTAAGCAAATTTTTAAGTGTGGGGTGGGGAGTAGTATGCATACAAATTTTCATGATATATACATTGCATACTTTTTAAAAATTTGCATACATCCTACTATTTAAATGAAAACACGTTGAAAAATGTCAATTAAACATGCTAAACAAGATCGAACACTTAGATTAAAAATGTTTGCTGAGAAACTCATGAATTGAAATTTTGAATTGAACGACTTTCATGATAGAAAATTTATTTCTTGTGACTTAACTTAAGAGCTTGCCTAGTTTGATTTTTCTTAGAAATTTTTGACATAACACCTTGAGAAAAGCTAAGTTTTATCCAATTTCATAGAGGAAAATTTTGAACGAAACATGGATAATATTTCAAAAAGTTATTGTATTGCCTTTAGGTGACTTAAGCATATCTCGTAATATATGGTGCATTTGTTGTAACACTCGAGTTAATATTTTGGCATCTAGTCAAGTCTTAAGTGTGGGGTTATCCAATAAAGTCGAGCATTTGCCGAGGGTTAGGAAGGTAAGTTCCCCCTTGAAAGTATCTGCTTTGACAAAACAAGAAAACAATTGCCGAGGGTTAGGAAGGTAAGTTCCCCCTTGAAAGTATTTGTTTTGAAAAAGAAAAAAAAAAGAAAAAAAAAAAAAAAGAAAAAAAAATTAATTCGTTTCCCCACTTAAGTCCTTGCTTCTGCCTAAATAATGTTGCGACTCGAGTGAAGCTGTCGAATGATAACCATTGAGAATTGCTTAGGGACGATCCTTGTACTTATGTACGTAGGCATGACATGCTTTTGAAAGAAAAATTCATGAAATATGTGGTAATCATCCGGAATTCCTCTACTCTTATGGATTACGACGTGTAGTCTAATTCTTGGGCAAGAATTCTTGACCTTGACCTTATGGACTAGCCCTTGCTAGCATAGGTGATTGGTTCGGTGAAACTCCTCTTGAATATTGTGTTTTACTTTGTGATTTTCGGTGTAAGTTGGGAATGGAGAGAAAGGACAAACCAAGGTTAGTTTCTTATTGCTCGAGTTACTTTGAAATTTATGACTATCGTGATTTGAAGTGATTTTCAATAATTTTTCATGCCATGAATGATCAGCTATACTTTGAAGTGTTTATGATTAAAGAATAATGCAAAAGAATGTTTGTTGAATTGACTAACTATGAAAATGAATATGATAAATGGATGATGTGCAGGATTTGTGAGTATTCCGTTATCTGAAAACTCTCACGAGACTAAAACTCGTCCGCTAGGGCTATAGCGATGCTGATTATAAGGCTCTCGAGAAAAATAACCGTGCTATCAAAATCATTCTCCAAGCATTGTCCGACGCTGACCGCAGAATCTGCATCACTTATCAGACTGCAAAGGAGATGTGGACCGCTCTTAAGGACCTGTACTCAGGTAATGTTGATGTTCAAAGGAACAGGATTCTTGCTGTCTCAAAGGACTATGAGACAGCTGATCAGTGTTAGAAATGTCTATTTTAAGCCCCTACTTTTATGCTTATTTCATATGATTTGAATGTAAAATATATTACTTTTGATACTTTGATTGATGTTTCAGGTCAAAAGCACGGTTTACACTTTACGAAGGAGCATAAATGGAAATATGAGGAAAAGCACGTGAATTCGGCCTAAATCAGACATAATTTGAAGCATTTCTGCAATTCTTAGACCGAGTGCACTAAAGTACCTTACTCGAGCAAAAACAGCCGAAGACTCAAGTTACTCGACCGAGTAAATATGGTGCTCGAGCAAGTTGTCACGTGACCAAGACCCTTCGTGTGGATTAGCTCATTAACTCGAGCCATTCAATACAAGACTTAATGCATGAAGATAAGCCAAACCTTTCATTCCACTCGAGGATTAAATGCATGAAGATAAGCTTAACTCTACATTTACTCGGCCAATTATGAAGGGAGTTAAAGCAAGACCTTTGAAGTCACTCGAGCCCTAATGAACTACACTATATAAGCATCACAAGAGCTTCAAAGCAAAGTTGGCTGCTGCTGCCCGAGCCACCTGAGGGGGCTGAATAAAGTGATTGAATCCAGTCGAGTAAACCAAGTTAGAAGAAGATATACCCGAGAGAGTTCGGAGGAATTATTGAAGATTATATAACCAGATTTTGTACTCGAGATAACGAGGAGAATAGCAGCAGCTTTGGAGCTCGACCGTGGATCATCAATCACTGAGAATTTCTAAACTTTACTCTTGTTTTATTTACAATCGTTTTACTTTTAATTGTTTGAATCATGTTTGCATTATCACTCGAGATGAGTGAGTAGTTCTCTTTATGATGAGGATTTGATGAATCTCTTATGCTTATGAATAACTAGAACATGATTATTAAATTTATATGAATCAATTCTTGTATGACTTTTATGTGTGTTGAATCATACCCGAGCTTTATCTTCATAAACTAGGTGTCCTGACAAAACATCTAGAAGTGTAGGTCGGAGTAGTATATCTAGGGAGGGGACCGAGAGGTGAACTTAGATTATTTAGGATTCAATACAACCATTAGATCAAGTATATTAGCAAAGCGAGAGCAGCGAGGATATTTGGTGCATGAATGTAATAATAAGCGTATTTAGACAAGACTAGTGAACTTCCAACATTCGAGAGTGAGGAAACTCTAGTTGAGTAGATGTTTAGGTGTGATTCCAACATTCGAGAGTGAGGATTCGTATGCTAATGCTACTCAGTCTAAATTCTATAATATAAATCCAACATTCGAGAGTGAGGGTTTATATTATCATATAACTATGCATTCTAGATTAAATTGTCATCAAGAAGGAAATTCATAACTATAATATAAATGCAACATTCGAGAGTGAGTATTTATATATCTTGTTTGAGCAAAATCATAAGTATTAGTAGAGGATTCTCATCCTTGTCATAGTTTTTAATATTTGATAACAACCCTTTTATTTAAACATTGCCCTTTGAATATTGCCTTTTAATCACTGCTTTTGAACACTGCCTTCTGAATAAACAAGACGCTTAAGAACTAAAGTTTAAAGCTAGTAATTGAAACTAAAGAATTAAAAAGCTAGTAATCGAGTTTGAAATATAACTTGATTCCACTGTTCCCTTGGGTTCGACACTAGGTCACCCTAGTTTTATAAATTCTTTTGAGTTGCGTGGTGGAATGTTTATTCGACTGTAATGCACACGTCAACAGCGGTTCAGGGAA